>CM021105.1:617976980-618017761 GCA_007115665.2 Sequoiadendron giganteum | reverse complement strand
TTGCTGCTAATACTTCACCTACAAAAAAATTCTTCGTGATAATTGAGGTTAACTAGATTCTACACCTCCTATCAATTAAATTTCCAAAATCTCACCCTGATTGTCCAAAGAGTCATATATAAATGATTAATTTTCAGACACAAGTTCAAATAGCAATTAGTGTTTGCCACCTTCCTTTAGGGGAGAGTGTGGAATATCACACCTTAAACCAAAACAACCTTGTGTTTTATATGCTCAACTTGGTTTTGCATCAACAACATTAACCTATGATATTAATGGGGGCTATGCAACTGCCATCCATCATGAACGAATGACACATCACTTTAAAAAGTATTTTTTTTCTCATAAAGAAACCAATCCTTCCCAAAAACATAAACCCCCTTCATCTAATTTGGAAGATTGTTATGGTATCTGATACAATCTCCCTCCTTCACATGGATGAAATTAACAAATGACACAAAGTGACATATCATACTCTTTCAAGAAAGGTCTATGGGTATCTCCCTTATCTCTATTTTAACGTAAGACATTAAACAATACAATTCAACATTTGAAGGATTTTGGTGCTCTTCCTTGTGTTGAATTACCTAATCCCTCTACTTAATACATAATTTTATCCTATTTGGTTAAACCTTGTCTTTCCCTAAGTGGGGGCAATGTGTTCGATAGCATTTTCCTTGTATGTCACTTTTCATTGTCTCTTTTCACTAGTCATTAACCTTTCATGAACATATAAGAGAAAGCTTGGGATGTGGAGGACATGTCTTAAGTGGAATCATAGGTGTCATACCTATTCATGATGTATCTCTATACAAAAACATATGACTTGTCATAGGGCTTTCCAGGTTGGATCTCATGTCTCCTTTCATCTATCCTTATCTACTTTAAATAAATTGCTCACAATGACGATGTACCAACCACTTTAAAGTGGGGGAATACATAGATGACATATTTTGGAAAAATTTCATGGCTTTATATTTGTTTTCTTTCCTGTGATGTGTCCCCTTCTTGGTGGTGTCATTGGGTTTGATGTCATGCAAGAGTGTATGATCTACTGATATGGCATGATGTGAAAGAGAAATCCCATGGGCAGTGATCTAAAAATTTTACTTTTCCTCTCTTGGAGACATTAGGAACAATGCTCCCTAAGAAGAAGACCTTATAGGAACAAATAAAAATCCCATTTTACAAAAAAATTTACATTTCCAAAATAATTTATAAAAGTCATTTTCTTTTGTGGGCATTATTAAAGTTATCAGAAGGTATAACTTTGGTATGGTTAAGCGGGAAGCCCTTTCCGAGGCCTGAATTTCCGCATATCCACCTACATGTGTGTGAGTACATACCAACCATGAGTTAATGTTTCTCACCCGATAGACAGCCAATAGTTTCGTCGCCTTAGAGTGGGCATGCATTTTTGGACAAATAACCTAGATCTAATCCACATCGTGTTGGACAAATGGTCGAAGCTTGATCCACCTTTTTACTTTTTATTATTCTTTTTCTTCCTTTAGTTATTGTCATTACATTATTGTGTATCTTGTTTTGCTACAAATCATTCACCTTGTCTGTGTCCTTTTGCACTTATGACAGTTTGACTTACGATCTTGGATCTTAGGGGCTTGACCACCTCCTTTAATCTTTTTCATCATTTTCCATCTATATTGGTATGATTGGAACCCTCTTGAATGTCTACTTTAGTGTGAGTTTGAAGCAAGTTCATCCTCTCACTAAAGTGGGGGCTAAATTTCTCCCAAAAAAATGTATCTGTGGACATTTTTATGCTCATTTGAGTATTTCTTATGGATTTTGTCCTAGTTTTTCCTAGATTTAATGTTGTAATGTGGTCAACACATTCACATTAGGTCTTGGACCCTTGTGAGTCAATGCAAATTCTATGATGTCTTGTAAACGATTGTGAAGTGTTGTAACACACTTTCACACTTTTCTAGGACCTCTTTTTATCACTTACCGAGCCTTATTTCAAAGTTTTTAAAGGATTTTTACCAAAATCTCACACTTTTGTAGGCATTTCATCAATAACTACACCTTTTTAATGCTTGAATGGGCCCCATTCTACACTTACAAGCCTTATTTAAGTGTCTTTTTGAGAATAAACCCAATAAACATAATTTAATACACTTTAATTCTTGAAACCCATTTCAATTGCTCTTGTGGGACCAAGTCACCACTTTGGGTGATTTAGTATCATTTGGCTAAAAAATCAAAGCAATTTCAAAATTCTAGAGGGCTTTTATTTTCTAAGACATAAGGTCGGCTTGTGATGTGGTATTTTCAAGAATTAGGGCATAATTGTGTATAAATACAACGTATTTCTCTTCATTTCACCCTATTCAAAATTAAACTAATCAATTCATCTTTCATTTTCATTCTTCATTCATCATTCTTTTTAAGCAAGCTAGGGTTTTGGCATTCTAAGTCATCAAGAAGTATTCAACGATAGATCCTTCAACCATTGTTGCAGAAATTCAAGATGTATCATCATGGAAAGTATTTAATTCCTTCATTTCATGTTCATACTTGATCTCATTTATTCATTTGGTTTAATTACCTAAAAGGGGTTTGACCAAGGCAAACCCCTCTTCCATAACATTCAACATTTATCTTTCTCTCTATGTGTGTTTGCAGATTTAGGTACCTTGAAGGCTTGGAGATCATTGAGGAATAGGTTGCAAGCTTGTTGAAGTCATATCCTTATGGGCTAGGTCAAAATATCCATAAAAATTCACTTACAGTGTGGAAAATCACAGTTTCAAATCTCAATACCTTGAGGAGCAGAGAGTAGACCGAGAGCTTGTGTTTCCACTTTCAAGTTTTCAGAAAAGTCAAAGTGGACTAAGTCACCATCAATGAAAACTTAGTCCCACTACACATATGGGCTCTAGTGCAGTTTTCTAGATCTGGGACTAGGTCGCCCAGAATGGCATAAGTGTCCCATTAGGTCAAAATTTTAGAATCAATATAATTTATAGTTTCCATTAAATTTTTCAATACATTTCTAGGTGTACACATTCAATTTTAAAGGTTTTTATTTTATTTCATGGTATTTCTAGTTCATTTAACATATGTTTGCATATCACATTGTGTTTTAAAAAACTTTGCATGTTCCAAGTTTACAATTGGTGGTGAACCCCTTTTCTCAATTCTCAACATTTCAGGCCTTCCATTTAGAGATATTTCAATCATATTAGCATTATTCTTGAGTGAACCCCCAATTTTTTTTGAATACCTCTCTCCTTTTAGGTGAAAACCCTAGAAGTGTAAGAGAGAATCAATCCGTAAAAAAATGTGGTTGATCTCTATTATTTTTACAACAAATATACTACTCCTCACCATACCATTTGTTCTTATAAGAAGGGTAGACCATATTATCTAACATATAGTAATGGGATTGAGAAACTGCCCCGTGCTGGTTTTTTCATATGGATAAGTCTCTTTAGGGGACTAAATAACTATCTATTTTATTAAGATCCACAATCCATGAAATCTTACCCCATTTTATTTCACTCTTCCTAAATTCAATTGTTTAAGATTGGATTGCTTTTCCATTCCATTTTCCACAATTAATTCCACTATATTAGCCTTTTCTCTTCATGAAAATAAGGTAAAGTAATTTGTAGTAATATTATAATATAATCCTATTTAGAAATTAGTTGATATTTTATAATATTTGATGAACATGTGTAGTTTTTATATCATGTAAGAGTATGCATCAAAAAATACAACCTTGTGAATGATATTTATTGATATGGATAAATTTTGTGGTTGCTAAATTAAATATCTAATTTTGAGACCCACTAATCAAGCATCTTTGCACTAATATTTTCATCACAGGGTTGAATATGATTTTTTAGCAACTTTGAATAGTCTCTTAGGTGGGTACTCTTTTTACTCTCACTCTTATTTCTTAGGTTCTCTCTCCTATCTAAATTTAGGTTTTCAATTTTGGAAACATGGAAACCTTGGTAGTGAAAGAAAGCAAGGTGCCCTGAAACACTTTCTAACACTAATCTGAGAGGAGAGATGCGCATTTTTAATTATTTATAGTTACTATGAGAGATTTCAAATATACTACTTCCCAAGAATCCTCTTCCTTCCAAAAATATCCTTTGGAAAGATCTCAACCAAAAACATATATCAACAAGGTTAGAAATTTGTAAAAAATTCAAAGGCCAAAAATATCATTCCACTAGAAAATATAGGAAAAAAATCTCTATCTCACCAATTCACTGATGAAAAACATTAGAATCGGAGGGAGGTGCAAGAAGACTGCTTTGATACCATGTTTGTGTCAAGCACCAACCAGGGGCACAACCGGTAGATAAAAACCTTAACAATAAGAGAGAAGCATGAGGCTCTTTCACTAGAATGATGAAAATATATTGAGATATGAGATGCAAAAATATTGTACAAACCCTTTCTTATAAAGGCAAGGAATGATCGGGTGGAGGCAACCAATTTTTCAACTAATAAAATGATAAATAAAAACTAAAAAGATAATATTCACCTAATGGTTGATGCCTAAGTAAACTTAAGCAAGCTAAATGGTAAGAACCCAATTACTCCAACAGTTGTTAAGTGAAGTGATATCATAAATTAGAAAGATAGAATATGGTTGGTCTACTTTAGATCATATGCCACCATACTTTAGGTCTTAGGGGCCAAGATGGTGTGACATTAAGTGACATTAGAATCCCCTTCACTAACAATTCATGCAAATAAAGTGTAGATCCTTGAGGTTATGATGAGACACATGTGATATCGTTTAATTAGTGAGCTTCCTAAGTCACTTCATACTAGTGACTCACAAAAAACTAAGAGATTTATTTAAATCGATGATGCAATGTAGTCATAACAATGTTTTTCAGCCACTAATTTGTAACTTAGTGACTTAAGCATATAGGGGATCCCACATCACTCTAACACCATTACCCTTTTCTCAACCTAGAGTCCCTAGTGTTGATGTTCTTAAAAAAACTCTTGCTAATATATTTGTATGGAAACTCATTAAACTATCACCTATATACAAGTATTTATTTCAAAAAATATTGCAAATAAAGCAGGAGGAGATCCAATCATACATAAAATAGAACAATGTAAAATCCCCCTCCCATCCCATGCAAGTCACCCAGTCAAAAATCACATTTCCTGAACATGAGTTACCCTCACATGAGATTCAAAACAAGAATGATCCCTTCATGATAAAGGTGATCATTGATGAAACCTTAATTAGACACACTCTCATCGACAATGGAGTAGAAATTAATGTTTGTAGCATGGAAATCCTAAACAAACTTGGCATGGAAAAAAACTCATTCAACTTCATGGATTTTAAAATGTTCATAGGAAACCACTAGGAATGACCGCATTACCTATTCAAGTCAAACTTATAGTGTTTCCTACCTCTATCCATATCATTTAAGGACCCCTTCCATATAGTATTCTCCTTGGGAGACCATGGATCCATGCTATGAAAGGAGTCCCATCTACCCTTCAACATACAATGAAATTTTAGTACAATAAAAAGATATACACAGTTGATGCAGATCAATGAAGCTATGAATCAACTCATCACAACACTTCCAACTCCCCCAATACTTTCATTCCAAAATAAAAATTTGAGCCTATACAATTTAATCCTTCACCTACAACAAAAATATTTCATGATAATTTGGGGTCATTAGATTCTACACCTTGTTCCAATTAAATTTCCAAAATCTCACCCTCATAGTCCAAAGAGTCATATACAAATGATTCATTTTTAGACACAAATTTTAGTAGCGATTGAGGTTTCACACCTTCCTTTAGGGGAGAGTGAAATATCACAACTTAAATAGAAATAACCTTGTGTTTCATATGATCAACTCGGTTCTACATCAACAACATTAACCTATAATACTGATGGGGGCTATCTAATTCCCATCCATCATGAAGGAACAACATATCACTTAAAAAAATATTTGTGTTCTCATAAAGAAACCAATCCTTCTCACAAACATAAACCCCCTTCATCTAATTTAGAAAACTGCTATGGTATTAGATACAATATCCCTCATTCACATAGATTCAATGAAAACATGGTGTAAAATGACATATCATACTATTTCAAGAAAGATCTATGGGTATATCCCTTATCTCCATTTTCATTTAATACTTTAAACAATACCATTCGACATCTCAAGGAGTATCGTTCTCTTCCTCATGTTGGAGAACATAATCCCTCTACTTGACCCTTACCTTCATCCTATTTGACTCATCCTTTTCTTGCACTAAGTGGAGGAAAAGGGTTAGATAGCCTTGTCCTCGTATGTCACTCATCATTATCTCTTTTGACTAGTCGTTAACCTTTCACAAAAATATAAGAGAAATTTTGGGAGTGGATGACATACCCTCAGTGGACTTGCATATGACATACTTATTCATGATGCAGACTCCCTCAGAAACATATGACTTGGCATAGGGGATTTCAAAGTTGGCTCTCATGTCTTTTCTTTATTTTTTCATTTATCATTTTGCTAGTTTAAAGTAATTTCTTATAGTATGGCATTTAGTAGTTCCTTTAAAGTGGGGGCATACATTGGCATTATTTCTTTTACACTTTTTGTTTTTTCATTGTTCTTAGTCTGGCATTATTATTTCACATGATGTATTTGTCGCTTTGTGGATGAAATTGGGTGTAATGTCCTTCATAAGTGTGATTTATATAGCATATTAAATTCCTCTTAGTGGCCTAATGCGACACACTGCATCCCCTAAGTTGTGAATTTTCTATTCTTTGATAAGTGCTCTCTTGGAAACATTACACACAATGTTCCTTAAGTTAAAGACCTCAAATGAGCTAAGAAAGATACCTTTGAACATTCTTTTGCATTGTGCATTTTAAATTTTGCATTTTGAATATATGGCCACCTTCCATAACACAACATGCATTCCTATGGTGCCATCTTGTGCTTTTTCATGAACTCTGAGCATATAAATTTTTTCTTGTCTCATGAAGCTCTAAATTTTATTTTATTTCTTGGAACCTTATTAAAGTTATCGGGAGGTATAACTTTTTTATGGTTAAGCAGGAATCCCAACTAGTGGCATGAATTTTCCCATAGCCACCAATGTCTGTGTGAGTGCATACCAGCAATGGATGTATGTTACTCACCTTTTCTTTAGCCTTCTCACCTAGAGGAAATCCATGGGTTCCATCACCTCAGAGTGAGTATACATCCTTTTGAATAAACAACCTAAATTTGATTCACTCTCTTGTGTGTTCCTTTGTGCTAATGTTTTATTTTCTATGTGATCTTGATTTTGGGGGCTTGATCATCCTTCTTCATTATTATTGTCCCATCTTCCCAGCAAGAGTGCATTTAAATCCCTCTCAATGTGCATGTTTTGGCTACTTTAGTGTGAGTTTGAAGTAAGTTCATCCTTTCACTAAAGTGGGGGTTAAATGTAAATTAGAAAAATGTATCCTTGACATTTTCACACTATTTTGGCCCTTTCCTATGGATTTTGGCATGATTTTGGCTAGATTTAATGTTGTAATGTCACCAACACATTCACATTAGGCCTTAAATGCCTATAAATCAATAAAAACCTAATGATGTCTTGCAAAGGTGTTGTAAAGTACATTGTAATGCACTTTCACACTTTTTAAGGACCTTTCTATTATACTTCACCTAAAAAACCTCTTTTTATCACTTACCAAGCCTTATTTAAAAGTTTTGTAAGGAGTTGTAACAAACTCTCACACCTTCTTAGGCTTGTCATGAATAATTTAACCCTTTATTATGTTCAAATGGCCCCATTATGCACTAACAGGCCCTACTTAAGTGTGTTTCAAAGAATAATCCCATTAAACATCATTAAATATACTTTAATCCATGACACTTAGCGAAATTTCCCTAGTGGGACCAAGGCGCCACCTTGGGTGACTTTGTCCCATCTAGCTTAAAAATCAAAATTATTTTAATATTCTAGTTGTATATTATCCTCTAAACCCTAAGGTCAGCTTGTGATGAGGTATTTTCATGAAATTATGGAAAATCATGTATAAATAAAGGGTTTTCCCCTCATTTTCAACCCCACAACTACAGAAAATCCTTCCCAATCAAGTAATCAAGTAATCAAGCATTCAAGCACTCTAAGAACTTCAAGCATTCATCCATTGGAGTTGTTTCTTGCATATCTTTAGACTTCTACATCAAGGGTTTGGTTAGTTGTAGCATTGCATGTTGTTCAATCATTATTCACTTTTTATTTCATCTCATTCTCAAGGGTTTTATTACCAAACTAGTCAAACCCCCATTCTCTAACCATTAACGATTTTCCCCTCTTTGCATGTGTGTTGTGCAAGTCTTGTATGCATGTTTGTCAAAGAGAAAGGTTAGAGAAGTTGTCATCAAAGTGTTAAAGCCCTTGAAGGTTGTCAAAACCCTAAGAAAATCTTGGAGAACACTTATAGTGCCAAAAATCAAACTTTTTGAGAGACACCTGGAGGAATAGAAAGGGCAGACCGAAAGCTTCCATTTCCACTCTCGTATTTTTAGAAGAGATAGAGTGGACTAAGTTGCCAACAATGTAAACTTAGTACCACTACATGTGTTTGTCAGAGATTTTTGTGGATCTGGATACCCATTTGGCCAAAATAGACTCCGAAGCAGTTGCCCAGATCTGGGACTAAGTTGCCTAGCTTGGTGTAAGTGTCTCAGTTGGCTAGAAAATTAGATTTTCCAAAATTTCAAAGACATTTGCAATCTTTATTTCAACCTCTCTTCGTTTCTACGTGCAATCTTTCTATTTTCCCTTCTATCTTGTTTTTTGTTTCCTTTAATCTATCTTGTTGCATATCACTATGTGTTTTCAAGCAATCTACATTTCATTAGTTTTGGATTAATCGTTCATCTCTTTTATTTGTTTATTCCAGTTAGGAAATTTCATTTAGATACATTTCAATCAAATTTACATTAGTCTTGAATGAAACCTTAGATCCCTTTTGGTGGAAATACCTCTCTCCTTTTAGGTGAAAAACCCTAGAAGTGTAAGGGAATCCCCTTTCCCCAAAAATCTATAGTTCATTTTGGTGAACCTACCTTTCAAACATTTTTACTTTTGATTTCAAGTGTTTTTTCAACCTAGGAATAACTTGCATCAACATTGCATTATGTTTTGCATTGTAGGGTTTGAAAACTTGCATTAGTGAAAAGCTCATTTAGCTTGGATTATTGCATATATTTTCTTTGAAAGTTTATAGAATTATGCATTTAAATCTTAGGTCTACGTCATGTAGCCTAAAAACTATCAAAACCAAACAAAAAACACAAAAAATATGAAGAAAACCCTTACTATGACTAACTCGTCATTCTGGGTGACTAAGTCCAAATCTTTAACTTCCTAAGCGTCATTTATGTGCTTTATAAGCCTCCTAATATCTTATACTATAAGTTTGGCAAGTTTTGGGAGCACTTGTTTTATGCATATAGGTCAAAAACATCATTTTAAGGAAGTCATTCTTGAAATCATTTCAATTACAAGCATCATTAGATCTGAAAATGCTCATATTTCTAAAATTTTGCATAAAATGGGTAAAATTACTTTTCACTTTTGCATACACAATGTTTCTATTCATAAAAATTTGCATAATTTTGATACTGTAATGTAGAAAAATGTATCCTTGACATTTTCACTCATTTGGGCCTTTCCTATGGATTTTGGTTTGATTTTGCCTAGATTTAATTTTGTAATGTGGCCAACACATTCACTTTAGGCCTTGAATGCTTGAAAATAAATAAAAACATAAATATTTTTTACAAAGGTGTTGTGAAGTGTTGTAACACATTTTTCCAGTTTTCGAGGACCTTTCTGTCATAATTCACCTAAACAACCTCATTTTATCACTTATCAAGTCCTATTTAAAAGTATTGTAAAGAGTTGTAACAAAACTTCACACTTTTCTAGGCTTGTTACCAAAAATTTGACCCTTTCTTATGTTAAAATAACCCCTTAATGCGCTTATAGGTCCCACTTAAGTGTGTTTCAGAAGATAATCCCATTAAACAACATTAATCACGGTTTAATTCTTGACATCCACTTAAAATTTCCCAAGTGGACTACGTCACCACCTTGGTTGACTTAGTCCCATTTGGCATAAAAATAAAATTTAATCCAAAATTATAATGGGATATTGTCTTCTAAACCTTAAGTTCAACCTGCGATGTGTTGTTTTTCGGGGAATTAGGGCACAAAATGTATAAATAAAGTAATTTTCCCCTCATTTTAAGATATCCTACACCCAATCTTTTAGTAATTCATTCTTCTCAAGCAAGCATCAAGCATTCAAGAATCTATCTATTGGAGTTGATTAATTGCATATCTTTAGACTTCTTCAACAAGGGTTTGGTGAGTTTTTGAACTTGCATGTTGTTCAATCATCTTGCCTTTTTAATTTCATTTCATTATCTAGTGTTTGATTGCCAAACTGCTGTTTGACTAAGGCAAAACCCTATTCTATAACCCTAACCCTTTTCCACTATTTGCATGTGTGTTTTACAGACTTTGTATGTAGATTAGAAAAATATTAAAGTACTAAAAGGTGTCATCTTTCCATCCACACCATTAAAAGTAAACAAACCCTAAAAGGAGCTTGAAGACAACATTTAGGTCAACATCTAAATATTTAGATCGAAGTCTCTATCACAAAAAAAAGTACAAGTTGATAGCTATAGATTTCAGTCTCGAGATTCTCAAAAGATACAAGTGGACTAAGTCACCATCATTGGTGAATTAGTCCCATTACTAGCCTTGAAAAGTGATCTCTATAGATCTAGACACCCATTTCCTCGAAACCCTAAAAGTGCTACGGAATCCCCTTTCCCTCAAAATCTATGGTTCATTTTGGTGAACACGCCTTTAGAACACTTCTTAACTTTTGGTTTCAAGTGAATTTGCATCCTAGGAAAACCTTCTATTGCATTAGGGTTTTTACATTCTTCCCCATTCTAAGGTTTTTTTAATAGAATTTTTGAAAATCTCATATAGCTTGCATTCTTGCATTTCATTTTATTTAAAAAGTCCAAAAATTATGCATTTTCATATTATACTTGTATTTGAAAAACCTAAAATTAGAAAAACCATTAAAAACTTCTTAATATTGTTAAAAAAATTCACTATTGGAACTAATTCGCCACACTAGGTGACTTAGTCTACCTGCACAATTTACACTATAATTTATGGTATTTTCAGAGGATATTTTGCATTTTTGTTTTTTGTTTCTACATTTTTTTGTTATTTTCCAAAATTTTAGTTATCAGCATTTTAGTACGGTTTGTTTGTATTGCATTTGCATTCACCCTGCGTTTAGAAAACTTTGCATGAGTGTTTGGTGTCCTATTGTTGATACCTTAATGGGAAGAATTTCAAGACTCGTGGAATCTCGTGACAATACTATCTTTGTAGATCTTGGGTTGTCTCAAGCTTCCACTCCTAGTATTGATAATAGTACACTAGGCTTGGAAACTACCCTTAGTAATTCTTTGCATTTAGGTAGCATGTGTAGTGAACATAAACATGATGATATCCCACAAGACAAGATCAGTCACCTTCATAAAGACCTAGCACACTTGAAACATCAAGTGAGCCTTGAAATTATTTCCGCTACTACAATCCCCACTATAGACAACATCCACTACATACTTGATAGTGAGGAAGGCCTAGATGTTGTGAAGAAAATAGTTGAGATATATCAAAAGGGTATGTGCAGGATCATGATGGGCCAAAAAGTGGCAATATGTAAGCCAAATGATGGTCCATGTGGTTGAGGACTTTTTTTTTACCCGAAATTGATGAAACAAAAAGGGTTTCATCTTTCCACCAATATAAAATATGCTTTACTTTAAATTTAATAAATAATTATTATTCATTTTCTATTAGAATTACGAATAAAGTCCTGATTGATAGGCTGATTGAAAAACATCTATAAATTTCAAATGGTATTACATTTTTTGAATCTGAAACATGCGTTGCATGCTATAGGATTAAAAAATAAAAAATTGAATTTCATGAATTTTTGACCAAGTTAAGGTAGTTAGACAAACGAGCTTTTATATTTTTCAAAAGTTGTAATAAAAAATTCATAATTAATTATTTACATGGAAAAAAATTATAAAAAAATATGTATCACATCGGAACATGAGTCGTCTACTTATATCTAAAATATTATAAAAAAATATTATCATTTTACTGTGGTTAGGGTGGTCAGACAGACACCTACTTCTTATTTTTACCCTGAAATTTAAATACTACTGCATTGAAATTCCAAATTTTCACTAAACAGATTTTGTTTTTAAAAAAAAAGGTATAGTATTTTAGAAACTACATTCTATTTGCTATAGATTCTATTTTTACATTTTTTTGAAATAATATAGATAACTTATTCAATTTTTTATGTGAAGTTGTCGAACTCTGATTTTTTGTCTTTTTATTGCCACTTAAGGACCTGTTTTTTCCATGATGATCCTACACATACCTAGAAACATGTCCCTCCCACCTCTAGTGTCTCTCAACTATCAACCATTGTGATTAGCCAAGAAGGACCTCAAATTCATCAACAATAGCCTCCATTCCTACCTATACATCTCCTAATGTCACAACCATAATGCAACAAGTTAGCAATGTGATTCCTTCCCTTGGTATTCCTACTAGTATTCATAAATCTTATGTGGTATCCCATGATTTATCCTCTTTCACCATGGCATCCATTCTCATTCCCTTCACTTTCCCTACAACTACATTTACCCCACCACCACTTTCTCTTACACCTAATACCACTTACATTGGTCCTCTCATAGCACAAATTTTCCAAACTGTATCATCCTGAACCACCAAAAATATAGCTTCTAGACCTAGGGAGAAAGGATTCCCCTTTACTAGGCCCTTATGGTTTTTCACCGTAGGAGCATTTGGTGAGAGAATGACACTATTTCTTCTAGGTTGGCTATGAGATTTTTGGTGGTTGCATTCACAAGGAATGGTTGTATGATGATGGTTGTGAGATGTGTGTTTTGTGTGGCTGAAAGTAAAGTAAAATGATGCTAATGTAAAGTATGCAAATTTAAATAAAGTAAATCTAAGCTAATGCAAACTAACTAAACTATATGCCCTAAATGTGAGTAATCTGGAAATTGTTAGAGGGGGATAGAAGATGTGCATCTGGAAAAGTGATGTTGTAGGTGAATGCTCCTCGAATCCTTTGGAAAATGTCTAAAAATAGCATAAGGACACTTACCCCAAGTTGGACGACCTAGTCCACTTATTGGTGAACTTTTTCAGAATAGGTTTCGAGGCAATGGGTGCCCAAATATGTAGAAACCCTTTTCTGGGCTTAGAACATGGACAAGGTTGCTAATAGTGGTGACCTAGTCCTAATGTAGCTTTCTAAGGATTCAGGTCTTGATTTTGTGGGTCCTGGTTGATGTTTCCCTTTTCTGCAACAATTCATGACAAAAACTCCTAAAATTGACCTGTAGCTTGTCTTCTTACTCCTTCTGGGGTTTGAAGCTTGGATGTGACTTGGGGAGAATTTTCGTACTTCCTTAAACACTTTGTACTTCACCAAATCTACATATAAACCTACGACCACATGCAAAGACCAAGAGATTATTGGGGTTAGAGAATAGGGGATTGCCTAAGTCCAACCCCTTTGAAGGTAACTAAACCAAAATGAGATAAAGCTAAAGGAAAGTAATATTGAATGATGAACTTAATATAAATGCTTACCAAACCTTTTTTGTTGATGGTTTTCAACATGCAAGTACAACTCCAATGGAGGTTGCTTGTGAAACCCTAATACTTTTTTTCTTGCTTTGGAAGACTTCGATGCTAGAGTGCAAGAGTGTAAAAATGAACTTAGGAGAGTGCAAAATGGAGGTGAAAACCCTTATTTGTACATGTCAAACCCTAATTTTCCTGAAACGCAACCTAATAGGCCAACATTAGGTTTTAGGAGGCAACATTCTCGTTGAATTTTATTTCAAATTTGAGAGTTTTTGCTAAAGGGACTAGGTTGCCCAAAGTGGCAACCTAGTACACTTGGGAAAATTTAAGTGGAGGTTAGGAATTAATTTTTGTTTAATAAAGTTAATTAGCTTTGCCTCCCAAAACACAGTTAGGTCAAGACCAAAGGTGCATCAACAAGACAAATTAGCATAAGAAAAGGGTTAATTTAGGAGTGATAAGTTTAGATAAGTGTGAAAATGCATCACAACACTTTGTGATAAGGCTTAGGGAGCTATAAGAAGATATTATCTAGGTGAATTATGTTGAAAGTGTTTTAGAAAAGTGAGGAAATTCATTACAACACTCCACAACACCTTAGTAAAACACTGTTAGGCTATTGTTGTTGCAAGCTTACAAGACTGAATGAAGGTAAAAAAAGGTGAAAATCCAATGGAAAAGGCTAAAATGAGTGAAAAAGTGCCAAGGTATACACTTATTGGTGACACATTTAGCTCCCACTTTAGTGAGAGTATAAAATTACTTCAAACTCACACTAAAGTAGTTGAACCAAACACGTTGATCAAGATCTGATGTAATCATGCTAGTAAGTTGAGATGGCTATGATCAAGAGGTATGATCAAGCCCCCAGGATCAATATCCCATGGCCAACTAAGCATAAGTATAACATATCACACAAGGGGTGAAGTGAAAGGGTGGATAAAATTTTGATCAAGCTTCAACCATTTGTCTAGCTAGTTGTGGATCAGATCTAGGTTGTTTATCCAAAAGGAAATGATGTACTCACTCTAGGTCGATGAGAATTTCGGTTGCCCACTAGGTGAGAATGCCAAAAGGTGGTGAGATACATACACATAGTTGGTATGCACTCACACACAAAAATATGGCTATGGGGAAATTCATGCCGCTAGTTCGACTTCCTTCTCAACCATACCAAATTTGTGATCCTTGAAAACTTTGATAAGGTGTCACAAATGATAGGGGTGTGGTTCATGAGACAAGTGATAGGGAGGTTGGAGGAATCAATCACTGATTCCTGCTCTAGGTCTTACTTGGAAGACCACTATGGTGTCTCACTCCACCACCTAATCCTATAGGACCTTTTTCTAGTTTAGGATCCCTTGGTTCTCCTTGCCAACCCAACTACCATTCCAACTCTACCTACCAAGCCAACCTTGGTGCAAGTTTCTCAATTCTTCCCTTAGCCCTTAATCCACCCTAAAGGCTATCCTCCTCCAACTTCTTGGATTTAGTTTTGTAGGGGTGTGGAGATTTTTATACTGCCTACAATCCATCCTACTAGGGTTCTTGAGGGTTCCCCTAACTCCATTTACTAGTCGCTTCCACTAAACCCTCATCTAGGGTTTTAAGGCTACTAGCCCTATGAGCTCCAATTAGGCCTCCTTCTCCGAGAAATTAGGTTAGTTCTCCAAAATTTACAAAAGAACTTCCAATCTTCCCTTGGGGTTCCTAGTCCTTATGCCCATATTTCAAAGATTCTAGAGGTCTTAACCCTCAACTGTCCGTACATAGGCGTAACCTTCAAATTGGCAATTTAGGCCTTTTGTTTAAGTTCTTCTGACCTCACTGTAACTGTTAGAGTTTCCCTGCTCCCGATGGATTAATGGAGCTTCCTCCTCCATTCTATGCATTGGCAAGGCTTATACCTACCCTTTCCACACTGATATTTTTCAGGAAATGGTCACCCCTCCAAATCAAGTGCTCTGCACTTCTTGTCTTCCCTAGTCGGACACTTCCTGGGTCGCCTAGGAGAAGACTCCCATGGTGCTTACAGAACTTTCAAGAACTCCTAACCCTACAGTATGTACAAACATGGAGTCTAGTCACAATTCCCAAGGGGTTGTACAGTATGTACAGTGGGAATGTGATCTAAACCTCCATTCTTCTCAACTGTTTGTCAGATTAGCAATTGGAAGAAAAAAAAATAACTACAAACGGCACTTGGAAATTTAATCAAACTAAAAATTTAGTGACACACAAAGCTCGAAGGAAAACTCCTCTACATCCTACACTCACTACAGTATCACATTCAATCCATTAAGACAACACTTGAATCCAAAAATCAGGAAATTACACAAACTTATCACTGTGTTTTCTTGAATTCATAAATGTCAAACATTTCAAATGCTTCCCACAAAATCGAATGCATCCAACCCTCCTTTTAGGTTGAAGCACCCCATAAATAGGTTATCAAAAATATTTATTCATTCCTATGGTCGAGTGTAGCTCCAACCATATTATGGAAAAGTTGCAAAAGAATGGAACATTTTGCAACTACTTGCCAATTTCTAGAAACCTAAGAAAATGAGTTCTGAAACTCATGAATCTTTTCCAAACATTATTCAAATGAGCAAGAAATGTTCCTAATCTATCTCACCTACTCAATGTTCAACATGACCTTCATTGAAACATACCAAAAATGCAAACCTAGATTAGATTGCCTAGTGTTTCCTAGTGTTCCTAGACAACCTGTGGGTGCTCCTGCACCATTCTCCCCCCTCTACACAAACACTAAGGAATGTGAGGAGAGATTAGTGATACATCAATACCATGCTTCTTGAACTATGCTTCATCCACTGATGTAGCCTCCGAGTCTGGTTTGTCCCTCCATTTGATGAGATGTTCCATGTATTCCTTATGCCGGGTACACTTCTTCACCCTTGACTCCAAGATCCTCTCTGCTTGCAGCTTGTCTCTAGTAGGTAAGGCTATGTTACTCACATCCTTTAAGATATCCCTCCTAGTTTGATCCATGTCAGTGACTGTTCCCTTATACCTGATCAAGTCAACCACATTAAACACTGGTGAGATGCCTAAATCTGCAAGTACCTCCACCTTGTAGGCATTCTTTCCATATTTGGCTAACACCTTATATGGTCCCACTCTCTTCATCTGCAACTTGGTTGATATTCCCTTCTGCAACCTAGATTTGTTGAGGTGGACCATAACATAGTCTCCTACTGCAAATTATAGATCCTTCCTAGATAGATCCACCTTAGCTTTCAGCTTATGAGTAGCCTCTGTAATTGTCTTTTTCACTTGCTCCTGTATCTCCTTCATCGTCTGAGAGAAATCCTCAGCCTAACCACTCCTATGCTCCATAGCTCCTAAATCTCTAAGTTCACACACACCTCTTAGGTGCATCCCATACACTATTTCAAAAGGACTTATGCCTGTGGTCCGATTCACACTGTCATTGTAGGCATATTCAGCTTGTGAGAGGACCATGTCCCATGTCTATCCATTCTCCTTGGTTAGGCATCTTAGAAGGTTACCTAACACTCTATTGATCACCTCATTTATCCCATCGGTTTGAGGATGGTACGCTGATTCAAAAGACAAATTGGTACCCAATCTGCTCCATAGAGTCTTCCAAAAATTACTCATGAACTTCACATCCCTTTCTGAAACAATGCTCAAAGGAAATCCATGGATCCTTACAATTTCTTTGAAGAAAAGGTGAGCAATATAGCTAGCATCATGGGTCGTCTTGCAAGGGATAAAGTGACTCATCTTACTGAACCTATCTACCACCACATAGACACTATCAAACCATGTCTTAGTCTTAGGGAGTCCTACCACAAAGTCCATGCTAACACATTCCCATGGTCTGTTAGGAATTGGTAGGGGTTGATACAAACCTGCATTACTAGCTCCTCCTTTGGCTTTCATACACACTACACATTGTTCCACATACCACTTGACATCCCTTGGCAACTTAGGCCAATAGTAGAACCTCTGAACTTTCCTAAGACATATTGACATCCTTTGACCTCATGGTTACAAATATTGAAGGAATCCCTAACTCACCATTTGATCCAAGTCCACCCAAAGATCAAAAGGATATTGAGCCACTTCCCATGCCTAATGGCAATGTCCAAGAATCCTTTGAAATTGACCCATGTCAAGAACTTGATCCAAAGCATGTTGAAAGAAATTTTGAATTTAACCAAGATTAATTTTTTTTCTATCCAAGATACTACAATGAGGTAATGGGCACTCTCCTATCTATACAAGATATTGCAAATAATGATCATATCCATATAGCACATACTCCTCCATCTACCCATGAGATGATTTATTTGGATGGACATGTAGATGATCGTCATTCAAAACAAGAGTCTCCTACTCCTAATTTTTTTACACATGATCAAGATATAGAGAAATCCAGAGACATATCATAAAAAAATCATGAAGAAGGCTTCTAAAATAGTTGTGAATTAGAAACATCATGTTGAAGAATATCAAGAATGAATCATGAGGAAGACTTTTACAAGGACAATGAAGAATCAACACTTCTTGAAGAAGCATTGCAATCTGATATCTCACAAGATCAAGCTAAAGATATCAATCAGGCATTCATCCCACATATAGAGGATCCTATCACTTATAAAGTTGGATCACTCACCTTTCTTAGGGCGAGCTACCTCATCAATAAAGAATTTATCACTTTTGAAGATCCACAAAAGAGCAGAGAAGGATTAACACCTTATTTCTAAGGTAAATCATATCCTATTGCAGATAAAAAAATTTAACAGATGAATTATCAAGGTAGAGGATTAGGCCTACATGAACAGGGTATCCTAGAACCAATGCAGATTATTGGAGATCCTAAGCATCAAGGCCTTGGTTATTCAACAATCAAGGGATCTCAACATATCAGTAATATTTCCACAAAACTCAGGGCAACTTCGTCTCAAGCAAATGTCAACATAGGGAGCAAGAAGGATCCTTATGATGAAATCGATGCCAATACTATGACCCTCCACACCATGAATCTCCATCCACCCATCACCCCATCCACGAATTGGGACCAAGATCAAAAGAAAGATTTAAGCATGAAAAATGTTATCAAAGAAAGAGAAGCTAAGAAGCATATCGGAAAAATCAAAGACATATGGATACCAAAAATACAAAGAATTATTAGGGTATGTGCAGGATCATCATGGAAAAAACAGGCCATTAAGTGGCAAAAAACTTTGAAAAATCAGAGTTAGGCAACTTGACGTAAAAATTTGAATAAGTTATTTATATTATTTCAAAAATATGTAACAATAGAATTCGTAGAAAATATAATTTAGTTTCTAAACTACTAGGCTTATTTTAAAATAAAAAAATCTATTTGGTGAAAATTTGAAATTTCAATGCAGTAGTATTTAAATTTCAGGGAAAAAATAAGAAGTAGGTATCTGTCTGACCACCCTAATCACAATAAAATGATAATATTTTTTTATAATATTTTAGATATAAGTAGAGGACTCATTTTCTGACGTGATGCATATTTTTTTATAGTTTTTTTCGAAGTAAATTATTAATTATGATTTTTTTATTACAAATTTTAAAAAATATAAGAAACTTGTATGTCTAACCACCTTAACTTGGTCAAAACTTCATGAAATTGAATTTTATTTTTTTAAATCCTATAGTATGTGAATCATAGAATGTGATGCATGTTTTGGATTCAAAAAATGTGATACTATTTGAAAGTTATAGATATTTTTCAGTGAACCTATCAATCAGGACTTTATTCATAATTCAAATAGAAAATGAATAATAATTATTTATTAAATTGAAAGTAAAGGATAATTTATATTGGTGGAAATATGATAATATCCTTTAAAAAACCTTTTCATTTTATCAATTTTGGGTAAAAAAAATGTCATCAGCCACATACCCATTATATCGCCACTTTTTGGCCCATCATGATCTTGCACATACCCATTATCCCTATCAAACTCTATTAGTCAAAGAAACTATGGGGAAAAATCAAAAAGGGAAAATTATCCATAAGATATGTCCACAAAGGAATAAGAAGGCTTCCCAAGTGACGTACAAAGTATATCAGGTTGTTGATCCTAATTCCATGCACACTTCTGTATCCACTCATCATTTCTCATCTTTCCAAGTTTGGAGAGTCAAAGGTTCCAAACTGTCAGTTAATCCATATTTTACTCCTAAACACACTCCATCCACACCTCCACGCATGATATCCAATTCTCACATTGACCATGTGTTGGCAATGACCCTTCATCATAAGGATTCAAAAGGCACTCTACCGCGATGTGCACACAAAGACAAATTTAACTCTGGTATCAACAAAGCAAAACATATTTCTCAAAATTTTCTTTCAAGTGCACATATCTTAGCAAGACAACTTCTTCAAGCAGGATATTGATGGCACATTATGATAGAAGCATCAATGTTAGTAGTACCAGGTGGTTCAATATCAACTTAAAATCTCTCAAAAAATATAAAAATCCATAAAAATATCAAAAAAAGAATTGAAAACAGTAAATAAATAAAAAATCATCCTCTACCGAAAACCATTTCGGGGGCGCTTTGGACAGGTACCATGATGAAAACCTGGAAAACATGCATCATGTGTACAATTGAGCATCTGCGTGCACCAGTTCAGGAGAAAGCATCTTATCACATAAATAATAAAGCTAGCATTCTAGCCATATCATCCATGAACCATTTATACAACCCATTACCATCTATCTACCTTATCTTGATCTTGACCAAGTTTGGTACAGACTTCACATGTGTTTATGGTAAACATCTTGACATGGGTTATTTTCACTGATCCTATCCAATCCAGCATTATCTGAGCCTTGAAGCATTATCCGAATGAGCATTCCTCTATTTGAACACCTTATAATCCTTAGCGTCCTTTGCATGCTTACCGTATCTATCCATACACCTATTCAAGCGCCCACTCATAACATTCCCTGCATTGCTAGACACTCGGGGTAGATATTTACATGTTGCTTCGGGAATAAATCTTGATCTATATCTTCACACTTATGTGGTGTTCCGAACATTGGTGAATATGTAATCAAATTGATAATGGCATTTGTGAACCAAAAATCTAAGTCACTATCCCATGACATATTTTGATGAGAAGACATTCCTCATCAAGCTTTATCTTTCATTGAACATCAATCCAAACAATTCATATCATTCACATCTAATGTGCACGTCAGCGTCATATCAAATCATCAAAACAATTTTGTTCCAAATCAAGCTTCACCAATCTTGATCAATTGAATCCAATCAATTATCACCTTGTTTGAATTAACACACTTAGTCAAACCATCATCTTGTGCACAAGGTTACTCTAGGATAACACAACTTCCTTGGGCTTACAAGTGCATTATCATCTTATTAGACTCAACACACTTAATCAAATTATCCAATCCATCATCAACTTGTTTGACTTAACACACTTAGTCAAACTACCCCGTCATGTATGAGTTTACTCTACGATAACACAAGTTCCTAGAGTTTACAAGTACATTATCACTTTTGTTTGACTTAACACACTGATTCAAACTATCAATTCATCAATCTGATCAACCAAATCCTAGCTTGGTTTTCAACAAAATCCCAAAACAGAGCACTAATATCATCACATATCCATATCCAAATTGTCAAAATCATGCAAAAATCCAAAAACATCCAAAACATATCAAAATTCAAAAACATTTAACAAATCAATAAAAAAATTCAAAAATATCATAAAATTCATCAAAATCCAAAAACATTAATAAATCTCAAAAAATACCAAAAACATTGAAAAGCCCAAAATCCCAAAAAACAACCTCAAAACATTTCAAAACATCAAAAACATCCAAATATTTGAAAAATAAAAAATGGTGCACTTGTCTCATCTCGCTTTCACCCACAATAATCACGATTCCTAATAAAGCATCGTCGCTTTCATCCTTTGGTAAGTCAATCAGAAGCAAGTCTAGCAGGTTTAAAAGTGAACACTCAATTGTCAAAGTCTCAAGTCTAAATAAGTGAGTCATTAAGTTGGTCAACTCAGAGTATCAATAGCTTATTATCCATTCCAATCTCATCAAAACCCTGATCACAACATGTCCAAGGAATGCGACCTTCCAACGATGGACATCAACATCAGGTATCACCTTAGTTTAGCCTTGGCTAGCGGTACAAAGAACATTAGCTTGTTTGATTACTTTATCTTGGTCTTGTTTAGAGTTATCTTATTTTGTGATAATTCCAAGGACCTCTCGATGATGCCTAAACAAAACAGGTTTAGAGAGAAAGGAATGGGGCAATGATCATTATATTTTTATCTGTTGTGCTTGTTGGATACTCTTATAAAATAACTTCCTCATGCATGTGTTGTTTTGTTTGTAGGAAGCATGTTTTAGGTATCTTGTTGACCACATAAGAAGGATTGCCTCCTTATGTTTTGGCTCGAGATGTCTAGAATATCTGAACTGCATTGTGAATAAGGTTATGTTTGTCAAGTGTGAACAAGAGTACTTCTATCTATTTTATGAGTCAAATTCCATCACACTAGGTGCAATGCCATCCTAGTTCTTAATACCTTGATGCATCACACCTATGCATGTTATCAAATATGAAGAAGGTTATGCTCTTTATCTCTCCCATCCTTGGATAAGAAAAAAATCATCATCGTTCATCATCATATCCAATAAAGTCTCGATGACTAGTGGACTTATTGGACTTCTACATCTTCTTGAATTTAAGGGTTGATCCCTCTCTTTCTTATATCCTCTTCCTTGCTAACAATGCATCCATCCTGCATCCATCTTGCATCTTGCATAAACATGCCATATCATCATAGGACAACACGATCCATCTCATCTACCTCACATGCATTGCATAATTATTTAATTTGTTTAGAATAATATAAAAAATTTATTCTAAGCATCTCCCAAACATCTCATTCACATCATCATTTAAGTTGTTTAAAATAATATATATTTGTTACTCTAAACATCTTAAAAACATTTGCATCATCATTAATATATAGATCAGTTAGTCATAACCATCCATACATCCATTTTGAACCTCTTTATCATTAGATAGACCTCAAATCAGATATGTTCACTCGATCTCTCGAGGGGGTAATGTACTAGCGTACTTCTTTTTGCTGGGGCATATGAAAAAATCAGATTTTTTTTTAATTTTGATCTCGGGAACATCATTCTTTGAACCAATTTAACGAGTACATTGCTTCAAAGAGGGGCAAAATGTAGACATGAAAAATCAACATTATTGAATAAACATCATAGCTAATCATTTTCTTCTCAATTAATTAAATCAAATTAATTAATCAATCTACTAAAGTCTCCTGATTTAATTAAATCACATGTATTTAATTAAATGACTAATATTTATTTTCCTCTCATTTGATTTAAAACAGATACAAAAATACAAATCAAATGTCACACCACCTAATCACTAGCTCAATTAGTCAAATCCCTAATTAATTCTAAGACTAACCCATGTCACATCCACTTGCACAATAAATCATTTAATTTGATTTATTAAAACCCCTATTTTCCTCACAAGGCATCTTCCCAAGGAATATGCCCTCATTAACTCCCCTATTTGACTTTTTTTGCCAAACACATTTCCCCCCAAAAACCCTCAACCATATTCATTTATGCCATTTTTAAATTTGAAATGGGCACATTAGCCAAAAATTGCACAATCATGGGTCAATCCCATTGTGACAAGTGGCTCTCTCCTATTTGATTGGATTTAGTCCCACATTTCTCAATCTTGGTCTCTCCTCTCTCAACTTCTCCTATAAATTCAATGCCTTTTCCCTCATTTTTCATCTACAATTTGGAGCATCCTCATTATAGGCAACTTGAGTTCACTTTGCATCTCATTGTCTATCATCTCATTTGCTTGGCAAGGATTGGAAAATGGTTGCCATCTACACAAAGGATAGCACCAATCCACTATGGAATAGGTTTGCATTCATGTTTTATATGCTTTATTTAGTTTTTTTGTTGCTCAATGTCTTATTTAGCATGTTTAACTAAATGCAATATTTCATAAGGATGTTTATTTTTTAATATTGGTTTGTGAGTTTACTAACCATTTGCAGATTTTGGAATCCACAGTTATCTCCTAGAAATGCACCCTACTGCAAAGTTCTAAAACTGAGTTTTCTGAAGAAACATGGGATCATTTCAAGGTTGTGGGTCACCTAAAGCTGAAATGAACCTCCAAAGAAGGGCGACTTCCTTTTAGTGTGATGTCACCTAACTACTAAATTGTTGAGAAAAAGGGGATAAAAAACATAAATGAAAAGCTAAAATTTTAAACTAGGCAATACACCAAACTAAAAATGAGACAAAGGGTATGTGTAGGATCATGATGAGCCAAAAAGTGGTGATATTATGGGTATGTGGCTTACAAAAAATTTTTTACCCAAAATTGATGAGATGAAAAGGGTTTTTAAAAGAGATTCTTTGCTTTCCACCAATATAAATTATTCTTTACTTTGAATTTAATAAATAATTATTATTCATTTTCTATTTGAATTATGACTAAAGTCATGATTGATACATTGATTGAAAAACATCTATACCTTTCAAACGGTAGCACATTTTTTGAATCCAAAACATGCGTCACATTCTATGCTTCATATAATATAGGATTAAAATGACAAAAAAATGGATTTCATGAAGTTTTGACCAAGTCAAGGTCGTCAGACATACGAGTTTTTAAATTTTTTTTAAGTTGTAATAAAAAATTCATAATTAATTATTTACTTGGAAAAAAATTACAAAAAGAAATGCATCACATAGGGACATGAGTCCTCTACTTATGTCTATAATATTATAGAAAAATATTATCATTTTATTGTGGTTAGGGTGGTCAAAAAGAAACCTACTTATTTTTTGCTGAAAATTAAGTAATACTGCATTGAAATTTCAAAATTTCACCAAATAGATTTATTCTTAAAAAAAAATGTAGTAGTTTAGAAACTACATTCAATTTTCTACAAATTCTATTCTTAAATATTTTTGAAATAATATAGATAACTTATTCAAATGTTTATATCAAGTTGCCTAACTCTGAATTTTTTGAATTTTTCGCCACTTAAGGGCGTGTTTTTTCCATGATGATCCTACACATACCCTAAATGAAACTCAAAAAACTAACACTTGATTTCAACTGGTAAGAAACAAATATGCACAATTCATTTTTTATGTTCTTGCATAAGTATTTCACTAAAAGGTTTGAATGCAGAAAAATACACAAGGGAATGTATACTTCACAATGAGCAAGTAAAAGCACTTGTTACTCAATTAATCACCTACATGAACATACTATTTGTAGAAAGGTAAAAACATGAGACAAAAACCAGAAGGGAGTTATGACACTTCCACTGATGGCTTCATCAAATAACTTCATATACACCAAACTACAAAGAAATAAAAGGCAAGTATTCATTACCAATAAGATCCAAGTGAAAAATCAGAATTCAGTATCTTCAGAGTTACAAAAATGGCCAACACTGCATATGGACTATGAAAATCACTAATACATGAATAAGCCTAATATGAACTCTTGTCAAATGAGCTACCAATGTGGCTAAGTAGCCAAGCTCCACCAAAAAATGAACTAGAAGCAGTTGGGGTCGGATGAAACAATAAACCCCAAAATCTTGCATCCAAATCTACTCCAAAAGGCATTAATATGCATGAAAAAAGTCTTGTTTGACCAAGTCAAACATAAACGCACAATAAACCACCCCTAAAGGCTCTCAAATTCTCATAAATAAGTAAAAAACAACTCCTAAATCTTGGGAATATGTTTGCAAAAAAACTCCAACCACCCCTAGATTCTCTCCAAGTGTTTGAAAACCTCTTTAACCCCCTCCTATCCCTTTTACTCAATATTGAATACAAAGGTATCTTTATCTTTGCATTTAAAAGGTTAACAAGATGAATTAAAGGTTTATAATAACACCTCTTAACTCATCGCTTTTACAATAAATCATGTGCAAAACACTCACCATCCTACAAAAAAAAGCTTGGTCAACCAAAAGCATTGTGACAAGGTGGCGTTCTCATAGAAATTCCTTTTGAAAAAGTTTTCAAGGCATAGAAGCACCTAACACAATACACCAACTTTTGGGCCTATGGGTTTTGCATTAGTTGGTATGATTTTTTGTAAAATAAAGGAAAAATCCTCTCATTCTTCTTATCGGCATATCTAGGGTTTCAAACCCTAAAATCAAAAAGGAAAAAATGAAACAAAGAACATTTTCATTTTTCCCAGCTTCTGGAAGAAGCTCCTATGTGTGTAGATAATGCGTAGATTAAATAAACAATAAACTAACAGACCAAGGAGACATTAGATTGAAAGAAAGCTAATCTAAAAAGCATAAATGCAAACTCTCATAGCAGCAACTCTTTCAAATTCGTCCCATCGTTCTTTATCCCCAAGGATTTGATAAAAGATGGTGGCTCTTAGTTGTGTAAGTAGCAGCTTGTTGAAATGACAACTTAGGAGAACGAGATTGATTAAAAATGCATATTTATGACTATATGATTTAAGCTATGGAATTAAAATTCTATTGATGCTAAATGCTTGATAAAACTGAAATGCGACTATAATAACTACATATGAAAATCTAGAATCTGAGGTCCTTTCCAACTCACAAGAGGGCTGTATTTATAGATTTTTGAAGGCAAGAATCCAATTGGCCAAGATCAGTGGTTGAGGTCAAACCTGTTAGAATGAATGGTGAGATATCGAGAATTTGAAAAGAAGATGGAGTTTTAAGAGATGGATGGAAGATTAAGAGATAAATGGAAGGTGTCTCCATAATTTAAATAAACAAATATTTAAATATGTGTGAGAGAAATATGAAAAGGCCTTTTAATTAAATATTTGAAATATTTAATAATGCGAGAGAAATGAAAAGCTTTTTAATTAAATATTAAAATATTTAATTATTTGAGAAGAGAAGAATTTAGAAAGTGTTTTAATTAAATATTGAAAATATTTAATTAAATGTGAAATGAAGAATATCATTTAAATTCAGAATTTAAACTTGTGATAATTAATATAAATAAATTGTGAAATCTATTTAATTAATTTAAGAGGGAGATAGAATTAATTTAATAAACTTATTTATTTACTTAAACTAGAAGAATTGGAAAAATGAACAAAATAAATAAATAATTAAACTTATTTATATGTAGATGACTTAAGAATTTTAATTAAATAATTCATATTTAATTAATTAACAGGTTTGATTAACCGTGACCATTTTTAGATGTGTACATTTTTCCCCTCTTTGAACTAGTGTGTTTTACTTATTGCTTCAAAGAATTTTGCCCCAAAATTTTAGAAATTACCAATGCTATATGCCCCCTCGAGAGATAAATCGCATAATAAAAGAATCAGCATGATTTTCGGAGGAGAATTCTTGATTTAGCTCTCAAAATAGTGCTTTGCCTTAGCAAAAATTTGAATATTTTCACACTTTTACCATCTTAAAAGGTGAAAAGGGTGAAAAGTCATTGTCATTTGAATAGTAACCTTTGGTAAATTTCAGAGCTCTGAGAGAGATATTCGCAATGCCGATCCATTATGAGTGCCATAGATTCAAGCGAGCCCGCCAGTATCAGAGACCAGTTGCGTACGGACCTCCAGTAAGTCGACCTGATCCTCTTCATAATTTTTTTTTGATGATTTTACGCATTTTTTTGCAATTTTTAAATTTTTAGCGTCCCGATTTCGCGCATACGAGACATAGTTTAGCACATAGGGTAGATAAAGTTGCGCATCCTGGGAAACACATAGATGTGAAATAGTCGTGCATACCGTAGAACAACGCATATGGTACCTGTAATAGCCCATACATAAATGTTGCCCATGTAGGATGCTAGATTGATGCATAGGGTAAAATAGCGCATAGGATGACTGTTATAGTGCATTTGAGGGATAAAATAGTGCATAGATGAAATAGCGCATAGAAGGTCTTTTTTGGCACATAGAGTAGATAGAGTCGCGCATTGACAAAGTTGTGCATGGCAGCTCTGTTTTAGTGCATCCATGGTTTAGAATTGCGAATACAAGGTTTAGCGCATTGATGACCTATTTTGGTGCATCCAGGGATTTTTCCCGAATTTGAAACTTTGAAGAATTTTTTTGATAACATGCTTGATGAGTGTTGCTAGATTAGACAACTGATTGTATTCTTTTGAATAACATCAAGAATAGAGTCCTTTATTTGATAATTTTGTCTTCGTGCTTGAAGAACAAATAGGCCTGATAAATTTGCTTCCATGTGATATGAAAACAAATAGTAAAAATGATAGATTTGCTTTCCTAATTGAAAGTCAAATAGATACATATTGAGTCATGTTGATTGTTAAATTTGTTTCCATGCGATATGAAAAAAAAATACTAAATTTGATTGATAAATTTGCTTCCATGTGATATGTAAAGCAAATAGGTGTTGATTTGATTTGATGTGAACTTGCTTAATGATGTATTGATTGATTGATATATCCCTTGCTAATTGATTTGCATGGTTGTTTGATGATGCTGTAAAGGGGGAATTTAACGTTCTTCAGATTAGAGAGAAATTTCCTCAGACATGGGAGATGATTCCGCGACTGTCCCATGAGGATTTAGGAGTGATAGACCAATGTGGTTTGAGAGCTCGGTTGAGTATCTCGTAGTATCGGGTCAACAAAGCATTGCTGACTGCTTTGGCTGAGAGGTGGCACAGTGAGCATAACACCTTCCATTTGCTGATAGGAGAGATCACAGCGATGCCAGAGGATGTGTACAGGATTCTGGGTATTCTTGTAGTTGGAGATCTTGTGATCTATGATCAAAAGGAGATTGGAGGGACTGATGCTTTGAGACGAGTCTTCCAGGATCCTCATGTCTTCGGATATGAGATTCCCTAGAAGGAGATGGTGGAGAGATATACCCCATTGCCATGAGTCTTAGAAAGTATGATCGACGATTTCCTTTGTCCTGATCATAGGGTAAAGGGACTATCAGTTGGTTGGGGCAGGATTCTGGAGGACATGCTTCTTTATGGGACCAAATATGGATGGGGCTCATGTATGCCTGCCCATCTATACCATGATCTTCATCAGGTCATGTACACAGATGGGAAGAGTCTCTCTTGCGAAGTTACTCTTCTACAAATATTCACATGGGATCATTTTGCCATCACACATCCCATTGTTCAGAGTGATCATCCTCTTGGGTTCCCATATGTCTATGCATACACAGGGCAACTTTTCTAGCCGAGGTTGGGCAAGTTGGAGTATTGGCGACACATGTTAGATGATTTGGATACAGTCATCTAGAGACCATATGTAGATTGTGATCCATGGGATATAGATGATGTAGAGCTACCATATGTTACTAGATCCAGATATATGATTGGGCAGACTCCTTATATTATTGAGCAGTTTCTAGTGATGAGAGTCTTGAGATAGCTTGGGCTAGTTCAGATGATGTGCAGGGTGTGGCACATTATGCTAGACACCAGGAGGATGTACCAGAGTGGGTTCCTATTATTACCATTGAGGTGGCTCAAGCAAATTACTTTGAGTTACAGCCAGCTCAGTGGGCTATGCATCCAGAGGTTACCGATGCAGGGATGACCGATGATTATGCCACCTTCTTTTACACACATCCCTTTCCGAGATTCACCAGTCTTGAGGAGCCTACCCCATTATTGGGAGGACTGATCATATAGTGAGGATGAGGGCAAACACAAGCACAGGTAGTTGTAGGGCAAGCGTAACCAGAGGCAAAGTATCCAGCGGCCATGGATATTGATGAGGGAGGAGATGAGGGGGATGACTTTGATAGCCAGGATGATAGCAATGATGACAGTGGGGATAATGGAGGTGGTGGGGGTGGAGGAAAAAGATACTTCTTTGATGTTCCCTTAAGGACGAGGCCACAAACCTCGAGAGTAGTTGACTAGCCGAGTACTTGGGCTCCACAGATCATTATTAGGGCTCCTTCACAGGGACGAATAGATGCTTTGCAGGTAGAGGTTCCGACTTTGCAGAGTCAGTTAGCACAGGCCCAGGGGATGATTAGTCAGCTGCAGGCACAGGTTGCACAACCACCACCTCCTGATCCATAGGTAGCCCAGCTTACTGCCAAGAGAGACAACTTTCGAGAGAGATGTATACAGGCTGAGGGGTTAGCCGAGAGACTTCTCAGATCAGTTGAGAGCACCTCTATTTGAGAGGTTGTTGCAGAGGGACTAGAGACTGCTTGAGAGGCTGAGTATTACCAGATGAGATACTTTGAGGCAGTACCACCTGAGAGGAGGATTTCCTTTACACAGTCAGGTACTTGGTCTTGGACCCATTCACACAGTCACTTTAGGAGTGCTACCAAGAGTGTGGTTCAGCCAGTTAGACAAGAGATCAGAGCTTCTGGGAGTAGAGATCCATCGAGACCAACTACCTCAGAAGGCAGCAGTAGTCATGTGCCCCAACCAGATGCCCCTCAGTGATTTGACATGTTGTACACATTTATGCCATTGTATTTGATATATCTTTTTGAAACATTTCATATCCTTGTATTTCTGGACATTTGTTTTGATGAGATCTATGAGATGCAGTGGTTATTCGATTATGTATGTATTATGGACGATTTATGCTCATGTGATGGATGCATGCTTTATTTCTATATGCTATGTCATGTATGATTTTTGTGATGTTTGTTGATGCAAATGATGATATAAATGATTTTCTTTCATTTTATGTATGATAATGCAGGATGTAAGATGTAATGAAATGATTTTAATGATGTGAAAATGATATGACGTAATGATTAAAATGGAAATGGATAAATGATGTGATTTTTTTAATGAATGCCATGTAATGAATAATGATGTACAATGATGATAATGATAATGCCATAATTGGTGAACCAATAATGCATGATGTAATGGAAATGAACATGATATCCTAAATGATGAATGTAAAATAAATGGAATGGGTGCAACCTTCCTATGAATGTTTATGTATGTGATATGATGTGTATGCAAGTGGAAATGTTAATGTGATGAACTGATAATATGAGATGAATTATGAAATGAATGAATATGATGAACTAATAATGAAATGATGATGTAAAATGTAAATGCATGAATTATGATAATGAATGATGATGTGAATGATAATGAAAATGAGATGTAACAAACGTCTAGTCGTACTCAAATTTTGTTTCTAAAAGATATATGAAAATTTTACCAATCCTAAAAAAAATTATCGAAACAGCCCCCAAAATGCAAATCTAGATGAATTATTCAGTCCTAGAATGCAGTAATGAACTATTCTCCTTGTTGTCATCTCATGTTGTGCTTGATTTTCATCATTGAGCTTTTTGATATGTTTAAATTTAGTACAAGCATCAAAGGGTATGCTAGCACCAATGATGACCTGAGTACGGCTTTCATGGTGTTTGATATACCAAGTTAATACAAGCATCAAGGTATAATTGAACCAAGATGACCTGAGTATTGTTTGCATAAACAGACAAAAGTTAACCATTTTCCTATGCAAATTCTGAAATGTCATCAATGATACATTGTAGAGCATGTCCCATGAAAAATTTGCACCATACTAATGATTAGCTTACAGACAGCAGGGAAAGAAAAATCATACTTCTTCCTTGTGATTCTAGTTCAATACATCATTGAACCACTCCAAAGATATGATGTCATCAAATATCAAAACAACAATTGCAACTGATGCTTTTAATTTTGTCATTCATTTTATTCAAATTAAGATCATCCACTTTCTTTTTGTCAAACAGTTGTATAGACTCAGTTTGTTTGGATAGGGCTTGCTACTCCAACATTCTGATTTTAGACACATGTTGCTGACTACTAGCTAGAAAAGCTCCAAGAAGCAAACTGCCCCCTAGTGACCTCATACTCTGACTCTTTCTAGACACAACTACTGCTAAGGATAACCTTCAAATCATCAAGCCACAATGAGACCCTTGTTTGTTCCAAGGAGATGATGCAATGCGAATGTGATGGCGAGGTGTGTGTGTGATGCCGATGAAAAGATGGATATGCAAAATGAATCCTAATATATGAGAGAGCCAAATAAAATCACAAACAATGCCTATTAGCCAGGTTTTCACCATTTGTTTTTATTTCACTTTTTCCTAATTTTAGGATTTTTTTTCCTATTACCAAGATGCCTGTTTTCCAAGTTTTCATCAAGGAAACGATTTTATATTTTTTTATTTTTTTTCAAGACTTTTTATATTGTTTTTGATACTTTATCAAGCATAGAACTTCTTCAGATGAATTATGTTGGTTGGATCTTCAAACAAGTCCCCTTCTACAGTTGATAACTGATATGCCCCTGATCTGTATGCAACAATGATAACGAACGGGCCCAACCAATTAGGTTCGAACTTCACTTTCTTTCTCCGATCTTGTTGATTATGAGGGTTTTCTTTGAGAACCAAGTCAACCACTTGAAAATTTTGTGGTTTGACTCTGTGATTGTAGCTACGGGCCATAACTTTTTGATATCTCTTCAAATGATTAACTACAGTTTGACATCGTTCATCAAGCAGTTCTAGCTGTTGCAATCTTGATACTCGATAATCTTCATCATTGATTAACCCTTTAAGTGATACTCGAAGTGAAGGAATCTCGACTTCCAATGGTAGAATAGCTTCTGCTCCATAGACCAAATCATAAGGAGTAGCTCCTGTCAGTGTATGAATACTTGTTTTGTATGCCCATAATGTTGGATTCAATTGGACATGCTAATCTCGACCGGCTTCATTCACTGTTTTCTTCAAAATCTTGAGAATTATTTTATTTGAAGCTTCATCTTGACCATTCCCTTCAGGATAGTAAGGCATAGAGAATCTGTGTTGGATGCGAAATCTTTCACATAGCTCGTCTACATCCTGATTTTTAAAGGGTCTTCCATTGTCTGCGATAATGGAGCTGGGAATAACATATCGGCAAATGATATAGTTCAAAATAAATGAAGAAAGTTGTTTGTTAGTAACAGTTGTCAGGGGAACAACTTCAATCCACTTAGTGAAATACTCAGTGGCTGTAATGATAAATTTATCTCCATTTGAAGATGATGGCTATATCTTGCCAACCAAGTCCAATCCCCACTGAGTGAAAGGCCATGTTGTGGTGAAGGGTTGTAATTATTGAGCAGGAGCGTGAATGAGATTCCCATGAATCTGACATTTTGCATATTTTTTCACAAAGATGAATGATTCCTTCTCCATGGTCGGCCATTAATAACCCAATCACACAAGTTTCTTTGCTAAGGTTAGTCCACTTGAGTGTGTCCCACAAATTCCACCATGTACTTCTTGTAAGGCCTTTTCAGATTCATCGTGTTTGAGACATCTAAGGAGGGTACCATCAAGACCACACCAATATAAGACATCAGCAATTAAGGTGTAATGGGATGATTGACAGATGAAATTTCTTTTTTGATTCCTAGACAATTTTAAGGGTTAAATAGTATCGTTTAGGTAAGTGTAAATTTGGCTATATAAGGAAGAATTAGAACTAGTTAAGTGGCAAATGAATTTAGTTTCAGGATTGTCATGGGTGGGAGAAAACAATTGTTCCACCAAGAAATTGTATCGTGTTTGATTTTCTGTCAACTGAACTAGTGAGGCGATTGTAGCCATAGCATCTGCTACTTTATTATCGATAGGTGGAATCTGTATGAACTTGATATTAATAAAGTATTTCTTTAAGTCATCCACCTTTCTTTTGTAAGGTATCAACTTGTCATCTTTAGTGTGATATTCATCTTTGATTTGATTTATAACAAGTTGTGAATCACCAAAAACCTAAAGTTCGATGATTTTCCAGTCTATTGCAATCTTCATGCCAATTACTAATGCCTCATATTTAGCTATTTTGTTGGTGCATGGAAACACTAGCTAATAATATTTTGGAATTGTATGTCCTTGAGGTGTAATAAAAAGAATCCCTGCTCTTGAACCATGTTGAGTGTAAGAACCATCAAAGTAAAGTGCCCATGACTGCTAGATAACTGTTGTGAATACATCGGTGTTAGGAAAATCAATGTGTATTGGGTGTTCTGCTGGTATTGGTGCTTCTGATCATTGATCCTCAATTGCCTGGCCTTTTATGGCTTTGTGATCCACATAATGAATGTCAAATTCGCTCAGGATCATGACCCATTTAGCCAACCTGCCAGTTAAGGTTGTATTACTTAGAAGATATTTGAGTGGGTCAATCTTAGCCACTAGCTTTATTGTATGTGCTAACATGTAGTGTCGTAACTTTTGAGAAGTGAATACTACTACTAAGAAAGCTTTTTCAATGAAGGTATAATTCAACTCATGACTTGTCCATGTTCGACTGATGTAATAAATTGCTCTCTCTTTTCTTGAGTTGTCTTCCTATGCCAATAATGCTCCTAAAGATACTTCCGTGGCAGCAATATATAATATGAGAGGTGCACCTTGCACTGGTGGAATCAATAGTAGTGGATTCATGAGATATTGATTTATTTGATCAAATTTTGCTTCGCATTTGTGCTCCTACTTAAATGGAACATTCTTGTGTAAGAGATGTGTAAATGGTAAAATTTTATCCGCCAATTGAGCAATGAATCTTCGAATAGATTGTAACCGTCCCTATAAAGAGCATAGTTGACTAATGTTCCTTGGTGGTGGCATATCAATAATTTCTTGTACCTTAGATGGATCCACTTCAATTCCCTTTTCTGATACAATGTAACCTAATAGATTTCTAGATTTTACTCCAAAAACACATTTCTTAGGGTTAAGTCTCACTTTGAATTTTTCCATTCTTTTGAATTTTTTTGATAAGATATCTATGTGTCCTTCTTTGGTGTTAGATTTGGTGAGGAGGTCATCAACATAATCTTCCATGAATGTATGCATCATATCATGAAAAATCATTATCATTTCATGTTGGTATGTAGCTCCCGCATTTTTCAGCCCAAAAGGCATTACGTTCCAGCAATAGCTACCCCAAGGAAATGTGAATGCTATTTTATCCTGATCTTCTGGTGCAATATTTATCTGGTTGTATCCTGAAAATCCATCCATTAATGAGTACATCACATGTCCAGCAGTTAAATCAACAATCATATCTATGTTTGGTAAGGGAAAATCATCTTTAGGACATGCTTTATTCAAATCCCTAAAATCTGTACAAATTCTAATCGTTTTGTCTGGCTTTGAAACAAGCACGATATTGGAGATCCATTCTATATAGCCGATGGACTAGATGAATCCAACATCTATAATATTTTTTAATTCCTCTTTAACCAACAATGCAACATGCAGATGTATTTTTCTGAGTTTCTGTTTTACAGGCTTTGCTCCCAGTGTAATAGATAGATGATGCATGATGAGATCTGGATCCAATCCAGGCATATCTACATAGGACCATGCAAAAATGATTTGATTATCTTTGAAAAATTATGTGAACCTAGGTACTTCTTTGTCTATTAGAGATGCAGCTAATTGCAAAACTTTGGGTTTTTCTATAGTACCTATATTGAGTGCCTCTATTGGTTCGATTAGAATGGAAGAGTGTCAAGTTTCCCATCCTCTAGCACCTTTGAAAGGTTTTCACCATTGGATACACTTTTTATTTTTCTCTTTTCTTGATCTAATACTGCCTTTGTTAGGTTTTCACCATTAGATCTTTCTTTTATTTTTCTTTTTTCTTGATCTAATACTGCCTTTGTTAGGTTTTCACCATTAGATCTTTCTTTTATATTATTTATTTCATAGCTGAGAAACCTGGCACTTTCCTATTGAAAACTTTGATCTTGTGATTCCCTGGTGGAACTTGTTTCAGGATGGGATGAACAAAGAAATTTTATTATGGTTTCGTCATTTGGAAAAGTTGGAACATAAATGGGTGTGATTTGTTCCCAATCAATGAGTTCGGGATGTATCAAAGGAAATGGATCATTAGGATGAGTAAGGTCAGTGGCTGTAAGGGTCAAAAATGTGATTTGTAATATCATTATAGGGGAGATCTAAGATGGTATCCTCTTGTGGATAATCTGTTTCACTTTGAATTGAGTCGATCTCACTTGAGCCATGATCAATTTGTAGGACATAATCAAGCGGAGGCCTTGAGATTTCCCCTTGTAAGAATGCGGGTGAGAATTTGTGTATGACATCCACCCTTTTCTTTGAGGTGGAATTATCATCAGAGAAGTCATCCCATTCATATTCATTGGAGTCAATGTCAAAATTGTTTGCTGGAATTCTCAGAATTCCTTTAGCTAACTCCTCATTTGATGGCCTTTGTGCTACTTCTTCCTTAGTATCTTCACCATATCCTAACCTAGTCTTATCTTTTGGGTGCATTTTTTTTAGTTGGATAGGCTCAATAATACCCTCTTTCCTTTTACCTATAGGGCTATTTCCTTCATAACCCATTTGTTGCATGATAGCATAACCTTTTCCATATCGTTCTATGGGTAACTTGACATGTAGTACTAATTATTTCTCATCTTTATAGAGCCAGTCAAGGATAGCTCTATCTTCCATTTCATTTTCTTTGAGAAATGTCCCATTAAACTTGGTGATAGGAGTTGAAGTTGAAGCTAAATCTGTTGTAGCCTATTGTATGGAAGTTGAGGGTTGACCATGGGATCTTGGAGATATGGGTAAATTAGAGAGAGATAAAGAATATTCTCCCACTCCATCATCTTTCAATTTTAGCTTGGTGCAAAAATTACTTATCATTTCACTTGGAGGTAGACATGGCCAAAGCCTCTCTATTGTGTGGGATGAGCGTGTCCTAAGTTGCTCTAAGATTAGAGCAAGTTTGACTGCTAATGTGATCAGCAAGTATTGTTACTTCGTGTCCATCATTCGGAAACTTTAAGCATTGATGATAAGTAGATGGAACAACTTGCATGTCATGGATCCATGGATGACCCAAGAGTATATTATAGGTTAGATCCTGATCTAGAACCTGACAAAAGGTATTCTTCACAACAGGTCCCACTCTGATTGGTAGCATGATGAGGCCTTTGGAAGTCCTTTATTCATCATCATATGCCTTGATTGTAATCTTTCTTCGTGGATCTATAGATTCTTCTGAATATCCCAAAGCGAGGACCAATTTTAAAGTACAAATGTTTAATCCAACTCCCCCATCTATTAAGACATGTCTAATCCAGGCTTTGTGAACCATGACCTCTAAGTAGAGTGATGAATTATGTGGATGAGTTAAGGATGAATCATCTTTTTCAGAAAAAGATAAACATGTGTAAGAGGACAAGTGTCCTACCATGGCTTAAAATTTATTGATATCGAGATCAAGGGATACAATTGTATCAACAAGTGCCTTTCCCAGAATGTCCTTATGGGTAGGTGATAACTTTAAAAGTTCCAAGATAGAAATTTGGGCTGATATTTTTCACAGTTGATAAACCAAATTGTATTGGTTTGGAGGGGGAATCGCCGCTTTAGATGAACTTCCTTTGATAATGATTTTGGCTTGTCCCCTTGTTGTAGCATTGACCTCTTGATATTCTTGCTTTCCTTTGATTCTGATAACATTGATTTGAGGATCATCAGTATAAATATGATTGATAATGATGTCCTAGATATAATTAACCTTCTTGCCTTTATCACCTGAAGATTCCCTTTTTTGATAATTAGGGAGTGGATTCTTGAATGCTTGATGGTCATTATTGACATTATGTCCCTCAACCATGATGGAATGGTTATCAATCAAATCCTGAACGATATTCTTCAACCCTTGGAAATTGTTTGTCTTATGACCTTTGCACCTATGATAATCACAGAAGTGTGAGTCATTCCATGATGGTGGTTTAACTCGAGGCTCATAGTCTCTTTGCGGTGGCAATGTAATAGCGTTTTTGATTTAATAACTCTTTGAGAATGGATTCCAAAGATTGGCCCAACGGAGTAAAACTCCGTTGATTTGAATAATATGAAGATCTGGGCATATTTGAATTTTGATTATTGCCAAAATTATTTCTGCGATTGTTAGTTGTGTTTCCTTGATTAGAAACATTGCCTTGGGTGCTCGAATTTCAATCATTATTGCTATGTTGAACACTTAACACATTAAAGATGATAGGCTTCGTATTTACGTTGTTAGCACCTACTACCCCATCATTCACAAAATTTTTATTTTGGGTCCAAAATCATGACTTGTCAGTGTTGTTACTATGGTTGTTGTTGTTTTTGTATGAATTTGAACCCTCTTTATCAATTTTCAAAACTCCACGCTTGATCAAAGCACCTTCGATGATAATCGCATTTTCAATCAATTTTTCAAATGATTGAGGACAATGAAGGTTTAGTCTGTAACTCATTTCTTGATTCAAACTATCCATAAAGATCTCCATGTTTTCTTTTTCAGGAACAGGGTGGGAGTATCTAGCGAACACCCTTCTCCACCTTTGTAAAAATGTGGTGAAAGATTCCCCTACTTTTTGTTTTACTTTACAAAGATCAAGCATGGTTATCTGGTGTTGGATGTTGTAGGAGTATTGTGATATAAACTTGTTTATTAACTCCTCAAAGGTTTTGATGGGGGGAGTGATCTTTGAAAGCCACTCCATGGATTGTCCATCCAGACTTCATGGAAACAATCACATTAAGTAGGTATCTTCATGAGCAAATTCTAAGCTCATATTTCAGAAATCCCTCACATGCTCAATGGGGTAATTTTTCCCATAATACCTATCAAATTTAGGAATTTCACAATGTTTTGGAAAAGGAATCATTCCAAGACTCCTATCAAATGGATAATGACATATGTCATCCAAAACATACTTCTTCATTGTACCCCCTTGTATTTCTTTTATTTTCCCTTGTAATTCCTTTATCTGTTGAGTAAGGGCACCAAAATCATTGAGAGGAATTTTAGGATCCTCTTTAATCCCTTCTATGTGTACATCAATGGGTAACTTAGCTCCTTGATTAGCTAATGAAAGGAAATATATTTCCTTGTTTTGTTCTAAAATCCTTTCCATAAGAGTATGGAATTGGGGATCTTGTTCTGCTTCTTGGAGCTTTTCTTCTATTATTTCTTCAGTATTTGAACTACACCAAGGGATCTCTTCCCTCTCAGTATTATCACCCATTCCGCTTACTATGATTTCGTCTTTCTTTATTTTCTTTTGAGATCTCATAATAACAGGCATAAACGTTACTCAAATTCTACTAACTTTGATCAAAGGGATGAAATAGTGCAAATGTTTAATGGATATGAAAGTCAGGATAGAATGAAGATTCTGTGATTTAAAAGATTTGTAATCTTTAGCTCGTGATTCTTTGATTTGAGAGAATGAAAATCCTGTTTGCGGGAATTAAACCAAAGACCAAAAATAAAGATGATTTTGCACTTTGCGAGGTTTGATCGAAGCTTTGTAAAAGATGGTTTTGATGGATGCCTAATGTGCTTGAGTTCTCTATTACAAAATTTGACTACGACGACTACCGTAAGTAATTGTAGGTTGGGGAATATAAGAAGAATGAATAAGTTGACTGTGGTTGTGCCTTTGAGAAAGGGCTCTCCTTTGAAAAAAGGCTCGTGAGTACAAAGGTTCTACAACATAATCATCAGTGAAACCTCTAATATAGTCATGATATCGCTGAATAAAGGTCCTGTGTTCAAGCAAGAATTTTCAACTTTGGTATAGGAATTTCCTTTTCTTTAGTAACTTCTTATAACTGAGGGATTTCTTTGGCTTTCTAATTTTTCTTTCTAGAGACTTCTTGGCAAAGGTTGTAGACTTCCAAACTCTGAGCATGGGAAAGATTAAACTGATAAGACTTGATTTCAGAATGTCAAAAAATTACCTAGGCTCAGAAAATAGATGCGCTAAAATAGAGACTAAATGTGCTAAAATAGACCTCCTATGCGCTGAAACAGATACTGGATGCACTGAAACAGAGCACAAATGCGCCAAAACAGAGCATAGATGCACCGAAACAGAGCATGAATGCACCGAAATAGAGCATAGATGCGTTGAAATAGAGCATAGATGTGCCGAAACAAAGTAGCAATGCACCAAAATAGAGAACAAATGCGCCGAAACATAACAACAATGACCCGAAATAGAGCAGCAATGCGCCGAAACAGACCCAGGATGCGCTAAATTATCCGTTTAGACTTCTGAGACAGAGATGTTTGAATAGTTTGATATTTTTGGATGATCTTAATCTGATTTAAATGTGAAAGACATAGCATAGAGAAGCAGACAGTTGTTTTTTTAATCCTAAAATCTAAACAAAGAGTGTATGTTCTTGAGATTTTCATAGGTTTTGAACAAGATAAGCAATTCAGTCAGACTCACTCTTAATTTTTTAAATAGGTCATCATACTAACCACAACCCACAGCTTAAAATCATGTCGACTCACACAACCATGTCACCCCCTAGAGGGCGCCCGTGTTTTTGTCTTTTTGAGGTGCGTACTCAAGGTGACGGAAGTGGATACCGAATCCCCTAAGCAAACAATCTGTGGCGACTATATGGTGAGTGTCTTGGGGGAAGATTCTTCCCTCCCCTTGCATTGTGATTAAAATGATCTTTGGTTACTGACTCAACTGGCTTTCTACACTATGGTTCGTAGTCAAGGTTTCCATTCGGCATGGCAACACATAAAATCCCTCAGGAGACCTCCCAACCTTTAGAACAAAGGTCTTGGAGATGGTTATCTTTGCACACTGCTATCGAATTGTGAACTTTCCCCAAATTTTCTTTTGATTATAGTGGGTTGGAAAACCTGGCTTTGGTTGTTCCCACTTAGGTCGTTCCCATAGGGTGAGTACTTTTTCCCACTACGATAGGCCTTCTAAAGGATGTAAGAAATTGTAAACATTGCATGAAAATGAAAAGGAAGCCTGGTA
>CM021105.1:617820126-617976880 GCA_007115665.2 Sequoiadendron giganteum | reverse complement strand
GAGAGGTGGCACAGTGAGCATAACACCTTCCATTTGCTGATAGGAGAGATCACAGCGATGCCAGAGGATGTGTACAGGATTCTGGGTATTCTTGTAGTTGGAGATCTTGTGATCTATGATCAAAAGGAGATTGGAGGGACTGATGCTTTGAGACGAGTCTTCCAGGATCCTCATGTCTTCGGATATGAGATTCCCTAGAAGGAGATGGTGGAGAGATATACCCCATTGCCATGAGTCTTAGAAAGTATGATCGACGATTTCCTTTGTCCTGATCATAGGGTAAAGGGACTATCAGTTGGTTGGGGCAGGATTCTGGAGGACATGCTTCTTTATGGGACCAAATATGGATGGGGCTCATGTATGCCTGCCCATCTATACCATGATCTTCATCAGGTCATGTACACAGATGGGAAGAGTCTCTCTTGCGAAGTTACTCTTCTACAAATATTCACATGGGATCATTTTGCCATCACACATCCCATTGTTCAGAGTGATCATCCTCTTGGGTTCCCATATGTCTATGCATACACAGGGCAACTTTTCTAGCCGAGGTTGGGCAAGTTGGAGTATTGGCGACACATGTTAGATGATTTGGATACAGTCATCTAGAGACCATATGTAGATTGTGATCCATGGGATATAGATGATGTAGAGCTACCATATGTTACTAGATCCAGATATATGATTGGGCAGACTCCTTATATTATTGAGCAGTTTCTAGTGATGAGAGTCTTGAGATAGCTTGGGCTAGTTCAGATGATGTGCAGGGTGTGGCACATTATGCTAGACACCAGGAGGATGTACCAGAGTGGGTTCCTATTATTACCATTGAGGTGGCTCAAGCAAATTACTTTGAGTTACAGCCAGCTCAGTGGGCTATGCATCCAGAGGTTACCGATGCAGGGATGACCGATGATTATGCCACCTTCTTTTACACACATCCCTTTCCGAGATTCACCAGTCTTGAGGAGCCTACCCCATTATTGGGAGGACTGATCATATAGTGAGGATGAGGGCAAACACAAGCACAGGTAGTTGTAGGGCAAGCGTAACCAGAGGCAAAGTATCCAGCGGCCATGGATATTGATGAGGGAGGAGATGAGGGGGATGACTTTGATAGCCAGGATGATAGCAATGATGACAGTGGGGATAATGGAGGTGGTGGGGGTGGAGGAAAAAGATACTTCTTTGATGTTCCCTTAAGGACGAGGCCACAAACCTCGAGAGTAGTTGACTAGCCGAGTACTTGGGCTCCACAGATCATTATTAGGGCTCCTTCACAGGGACGAATAGATGCTTTGCAGGTAGAGGTTCCGACTTTGCAGAGTCAGTTAGCACAGGCCCAGGGGATGATTAGTCAGCTGCAGGCACAGGTTGCACAACCACCACCTCCTGATCCATAGGTAGCCCAGCTTACTGCCAAGAGAGACAACTTTCGAGAGAGATGTATACAGGCTGAGGGGTTAGCCGAGAGACTTCTCAGATCAGTTGAGAGCACCTCTATTTGAGAGGTTGTTGCAGAGGGACTAGAGACTGCTTGAGAGGCTGAGTATTACCAGATGAGATACTTTGAGGCAGTACCACCTGAGAGGAGGATTTCCTTTACACAGTCAGGTACTTGGTCTTGGACCCATTCACACAGTCACTTTAGGAGTGCTACCAAGAGTGTGGTTCAGCCAGTTAGACAAGAGATCAGAGCTTCTGGGAGTAGAGATCCATCGAGACCAACTACCTCAGAAGGCAGCAGTAGTCATGTGCCCCAACCAGATGCCCCTCAGTGATTTGACATGTTGTACACATTTATGCCATTGTATTTGATATATCTTTTTGAAACATTTCATATCCTTGTATTTCTGGACATTTGTTTTGATGAGATCTATGAGATGCAGTGGTTATTCGATTATGTATGTATTATGGACGATTTATGCTCATGTGATGGATGCATGCTTTATTTCTATATGCTATGTCATGTATGATTTTTGTGATGTTTGTTGATGCAAATGATGATATAAATGATTTTCTTTCATTTTATGTATGATAATGCAGGATGTAAGATGTAATGAAATGATTTTAATGATGTGAAAATGATATGACGTAATGATTAAAATGGAAATGGATAAATGATGTGATTTTTTTAATGAATGCCATGTAATGAATAATGATGTACAATGATGATAATGATAATGCCATAATTGGTGAACCAATAATGCATGATGTAATGGAAATGAACATGATATCCTAAATGATGAATGTAAAATAAATGGAATGGGTGCAACCTTCCTATGAATGTTTATGTATGTGATATGATGTGTATGCAAGTGGAAATGTTAATGTGATGAACTGATAATATGAGATGAATTATGAAATGAATGAATATGATGAACTAATAATGAAATGATGATGTAAAATGTAAATGCATGAATTATGATAATGAATGATGATGTGAATGATAATGAAAATGAGATGTAACAAACGTCTAGTCGTACTCAAATTTTGTTTCTAAAAGATATATGAAAATTTTACCAATCCTAAAAAAAATTATCGAAACAGCCCCCAAAATGCAAATCTAGATGAATTATTCAGTCCTAGAATGCAGTAATGAACTATTCTCCTTGTTGTCATCTCATGTTGTGCTTGATTTTCATCATTGAGCTTTTTGATATGTTTAAATTTAGTACAAGCATCAAAGGGTATGCTAGCACCAATGATGACCTGAGTACGGCTTTCATGGTGTTTGATATACCAAGTTAATACAAGCATCAAGGTATAATTGAACCAAGATGACCTGAGTATTGTTTGCATAAACAGACAAAAGTTAACCATTTTCCTATGCAAATTCTGAAATGTCATCAATGATACATTGTAGAGCATGTCCCATGAAAAATTTGCACCATACTAATGATTAGCTTACAGACAGCAGGGAAAGAAAAATCATACTTCTTCCTTGTGATTCTAGTTCAATACATCATTGAACCACTCCAAAGATATGATGTCATCAAATATCAAAACAACAATTGCAACTGATGCTTTTAATTTTGTCATTCATTTTATTCAAATTAAGATCATCCACTTTCTTTTTGTCAAACAGTTGTATAGACTCAGTTTGTTTGGATAGGGCTTGCTACTCCAACATTCTGATTTTAGACACATGTTGCTGACTACTAGCTAGAAAAGCTCCAAGAAGCAAACTGCCCCCTAGTGACCTCATACTCTGACTCTTTCTAGACACAACTACTGCTAAGGATAACCTTCAAATCATCAAGCCACAATGAGACCCTTGTTTGTTCCAAGGAGATGATGCAATGCGAATGTGATGGCGAGGTGTGTGTGTGATGCCGATGAAAAGATGGATATGCAAAATGAATCCTAATATATGAGAGAGCCAAATAAAATCACAAACAATGCCTATTAGCCAGGTTTTCACCATTTGTTTTTATTTCACTTTTTCCTAATTTTAGGATTTTTTTTCCTATTACCAAGATGCCTGTTTTCCAAGTTTTCATCAAGGAAACGATTTTATATTTTTTTATTTTTTTTCAAGACTTTTTATATTGTTTTTGATACTTTATCAAGCATAGAACTTCTTCAGATGAATTATGTTGGTTGGATCTTCAAACAAGTCCCCTTCTACAGTTGATAACTGATATGCCCCTGATCTGTATGCAACAATGATAACGAACGGGCCCAACCAATTAGGTTCGAACTTCACTTTCTTTCTCCGATCTTGTTGATTATGAGGGTTTTCTTTGAGAACCAAGTCAACCACTTGAAAATTTTGTGGTTTGACTCTGTGATTGTAGCTACGGGCCATAACTTTTTGATATCTCTTCAAATGATTAACTACAGTTTGACATCGTTCATCAAGCAGTTCTAGCTGTTGCAATCTTGATACTCGATAATCTTCATCATTGATTAACCCTTTAAGTGATACTCGAAGTGAAGGAATCTCGACTTCCAATGGTAGAATAGCTTCTGCTCCATAGACCAAATCATAAGGAGTAGCTCCTGTCAGTGTATGAATACTTGTTTTGTATGCCCATAATGTTGGATTCAATTGGACATGCTAATCTCGACCGGCTTCATTCACTGTTTTCTTCAAAATCTTGAGAATTATTTTATTTGAAGCTTCATCTTGACCATTCCCTTCAGGATAGTAAGGCATAGAGAATCTGTGTTGGATGCGAAATCTTTCACATAGCTCGTCTACATCCTGATTTTTAAAGGGTCTTCCATTGTCTGCGATAATGGAGCTGGGAATAACATATCGGCAAATGATATAGTTCAAAATAAATGAAGAAAGTTGTTTGTTAGTAACAGTTGTCAGGGGAACAACTTCAATCCACTTAGTGAAATACTCAGTGGCTGTAATGATAAATTTATCTCCATTTGAAGATGATGGCTATATCTTGCCAACCAAGTCCAATCCCCACTGAGTGAAAGGCCATGTTGTGGTGAAGGGTTGTAATTATTGAGCAGGAGCGTGAATGAGATTCCCATGAATCTGACATTTTGCATATTTTTTCACAAAGATGAATGATTCCTTCTCCATGGTCGGCCATTAATAACCCAATCACACAAGTTTCTTTGCTAAGGTTAGTCCACTTGAGTGTGTCCCACAAATTCCACCATGTACTTCTTGTAAGGCCTTTTCAGATTCATCGTGTTTGAGACATCTAAGGAGGGTACCATCAAGACCACACCAATATAAGACATCAGCAATTAAGGTGTAATGGGATGATTGACAGATGAAATTTCTTTTTTGATTCCTAGACAATTTTAAGGGTTAAATAGTATCGTTTAGGTAAGTGTAAATTTGGCTATATAAGGAAGAATTAGAACTAGTTAAGTGGCAAATGAATTTAGTTTCAGGATTGTCATGGGTGGGAGAGAAAACAATTGTTCCACCAAGAAATTGTATCGTGTTTGATTTTCTGTCAACTGAACTAGTGAGGCGATTGTAGCCATAGCATCTGCTACTTTATTATCGATAGGTGGAATCTGTATGAACTTGATATTAATAAAGTATTTCTTTAAGTCATCCACCTTTCTTTTGTAAGGTATCAACTTGTCATCTTTAGTGTGATATTCATCTTTGATTTGATTTATAACAAGTTGTGAATCACCAAAAACCTAAAGTTCGATGATTTTCCAGTCTATTGCAATCTTCATGCCAATTACTAATGCCTCATATTTAGCTATTTTGTTGGTGCATGGAAACACTAGCTAATAATATTTTGGAATTGTATGTCCTTGAGGTGTAATAAAAAGAATCCCTGCTCTTGAACCATGTTGAGTGTAAGAACCATCAAAGTAAAGTGCCCATGACTGCTAGATAACTGTTGTGAATACATCGGTGTTAGGAAAATCAATGTGTATTGGGTGTTCTGCTGGTATTGGTGCTTCTGATCATTGATCCTCAATTGCCTGGCCTTTTATGGCTTTGTGATCCACATAATGAATGTCAAATTCGCTCAGGATCATGACCCATTTAGCCAACCTGCCAGTTAAGGTTGTATTACTTAGAAGATATTTGAGTGGGTCAATCTTAGCCACTAGCTTTATTGTATGTGCTAACATGTAGTGTCGTAACTTTTGAGAAGTGAATACTACTACTAAGAAAGCTTTTTCAATGAAGGTATAATTCAACTCATGACTTGTCCATGTTCGACTGATGTAATAAATTGCTCTCTCTTTTCTTGAGTTGTCTTCCTATGCCAATAATGCTCCTAAAGATACTTCCGTGGCAGCAATATATAATATGAGAGGTGCACCTTGCACTGGTGGAATCAATAGTAGTGGATTCATGAGATATTGATTTATTTGATCAAATTTTGCTTCGCATTTGTGCTCCTACTTAAATGGAACATTCTTGTGTAAGAGATGTGTAAATGGTAAAATTTTATCCGCCAATTGAGCAATGAATCTTCGAATAGATTGTAACCGTCCCTATAAAGAGCATAGTTGACTAATGTTCCTTGGTGGTGGCATATCAATAATTTCTTGTACCTTAGATGGATCCACTTCAATTCCCTTTTCTGATACAATGTAACCTAATAGATTTCTAGATTTTACTCCAAAAACACATTTCTTAGGGTTAAGTCTCACTTTGAATTTTTCCATTCTTTTGAATTTTTTTGATAAGATATCTATGTGTCCTTCTTTGGTGTTAGATTTGGTGAGGAGGTCATCAACATAATCTTCCATGAATGTATGCATCATATCATGAAAAATCATTATCATTTCATGTTGGTATGTAGCTCCCGCATTTTTCAGCCCAAAAGGCATTACGTTCCAGCAATAGCTACCCCAAGGAAATGTGAATGCTATTTTATCCTGATCTTCTGGTGCAATATTTATCTGGTTGTATCCTGAAAATCCATCCATTAATGAGTACATCACATGTCCAGCAGTTAAATCAACAATCATATCTATGTTTGGTAAGGGAAAATCATCTTTAGGACATGCTTTATTCAAATCCCTAAAATCTGTACAAATTCTAATCGTTTTGTCTGGCTTTGAAACAAGCACGATATTGGAGATCCATTCTATATAGCCGATGGACTAGATGAATCCAACATCTATAATATTTTTTAATTCCTCTTTAACCAACAATGCAACATGCAGATGTATTTTTCTGAGTTTCTGTTTTACAGGCTTTGCTCCCAGTGTAATAGATAGATGATGCATGATGAGATCTGGATCCAATCCAGGCATATCTACATAGGACCATGCAAAAATGATTTGATTATCTTTGAAAAATTATGTGAACCTAGGTACTTCTTTGTCTATTAGAGATGCAGCTAATTGCAAAACTTTGGGTTTTTCTATAGTACCTATATTGAGTGCCTCTATTGGTTCGATTAGAATGGAAGAGTGTCAAGTTTCCCATCCTCTAGCACCTTTGAAAGGTTTTCACCATTGGATACACTTTTTATTTTTCTCTTTTCTTGATCTAATACTGCCTTTGTTAGGTTTTCACCATTAGATCTTTCTTTTATTTTTCTTTTTTCTTGATCTAATACTGCCTTTGTTAGGTTTTCACCATTAGATCTTTCTTTTATATTATTTATTTCATAGCTGAGAAACCTGGCACTTTCCTATTGAAAACTTTGATCTTGTGATTCCCTGGTGGAACTTGTTTCAGGATGGGATGAACAAAGAAATTTTATTATGGTTTCGTCATTTGGAAAAGTTGGAACATAAATGGGTGTGATTTGTTCCCAATCAATGAGTTCGGGATGTATCAAAGGAAATGGATCATTAGGATGAGTAAGGTCAGTGGCTGTAAGGGTCAAAAATGTGATTTGTAATATCATTATAGGGGAGATCTAAGATGGTATCCTCTTGTGGATAATCTGTTTCACTTTGAATTGAGTCGATCTCACTTGAGCCATGATCAATTTGTAGGACATAATCAAGCGGAGGCCTTGAGATTTCCCCTTGTAAGAATGCGGGTGAGAATTTGTGTATGACATCCACCCTTTTCTTTGAGGTGGAATTATCATCAGAGAAGTCATCCCATTCATATTCATTGGAGTCAATGTCAAAATTGTTTGCTGGAATTCTCAGAATTCCTTTAGCTAACTCCTCATTTGATGGCCTTTGTGCTACTTCTTCCTTAGTATCTTCACCATATCCTAACCTAGTCTTATCTTTTGGGTGCATTTTTTTTAGTTGGATAGGCTCAATAATACCCTCTTTCCTTTTACCTATAGGGCTATTTCCTTCATAACCCATTTGTTGCATGATAGCATAACCTTTTCCATATCGTTCTATGGGTAACTTGACATGTAGTACTAATTATTTCTCATCTTTATAGAGCCAGTCAAGGATAGCTCTATCTTCCATTTCATTTTCTTTGAGAAATGTCCCATTAAACTTGGTGATAGGAGTTGAAGTTGAAGCTAAATCTGTTGTAGCCTATTGTATGGAAGTTGAGGGTTGACCATGGGATCTTGGAGATATGGGTAAATTAGAGAGAGATAAAGAATATTCTCCCACTCCATCATCTTTCAATTTTAGCTTGGTGCAAAAATTACTTATCATTTCACTTGGAGGTAGACATGGCCAAAGCCTCTCTATTGTGTGGGATGAGCGTGTCCTAAGTTGCTCTAAGATTAGAGCAAGTTTGACTGCTAATGTGATCAGCAAGTATTGTTACTTCGTGTCCATCATTCGGAAACTTTAAGCATTGATGATAAGTAGATGGAACAACTTGCATGTCATGGATCCATGGATGACCCAAGAGTATATTATAGGTTAGATCCTGATCTAGAACCTGACAAAAGGTATTCTTCACAACAGGTCCCACTCTGATTGGTAGCATGATGAGGCCTTTGGAAGTCCTTTATTCATCATCATATGCCTTGATTGTAATCTTTCTTCGTGGATCTATAGATTCTTCTGAATATCCCAAAGCGAGGACCAATTTTAAAGTACAAATGTTTAATCCAACTCCCCCATCTATTAAGACATGTCTAATCCAGGCTTTGTGAACCATGACCTCTAAGTAGAGTGATGAATTATGTGGATGAGTTAAGGATGAATCATCTTTTTCAGAAAAAGATAAACATGTGTAAGAGGACAAGTGTCCTACCATGGCTTAAAATTTATTGATATCGAGATCAAGGGATACAATTGTATCAACAAGTGCCTTTCCCAGAATGTCCTTATGGGTAGGTGATAACTTTAAAAGTTCCAAGATAGAAATTTGGGCTGATATTTTTCACAGTTGATAAACCAAATTGTATTGGTTTGGAGGGGGAATCGCCGCTTTAGATGAACTTCCTTTGATAATGATTTTGGCTTGTCCCCTTGTTGTAGCATTGACCTCTTGATATTCTTGCTTTCCTTTGATTCTGATAACATTGATTTGAGGATCATCAGTATAAATATGATTGATAATGATGTCCTAGATATAATTAACCTTCTTGCCTTTATCACCTGAAGATTCCCTTTTTTGATAATTAGGGAGTGGATTCTTGAATGCTTGATGGTCATTATTGACATTATGTCCCTCAACCATGATGGAATGGTTATCAATCAAATCCTGAACGATATTCTTCAACCCTTGGAAATTGTTTGTCTTATGACCTTTGCACCTATGATAATCACAGAAGTGTGAGTCATTCCATGATGGTGGTTTAACTCGAGGCTCATAGTCTCTTTGCGGTGGCAATGTAATAGCGTTTTTGATTTAATAACTCTTTGAGAATGGATTCCAAAGATTGGCCCAACGGAGTAAAACTCCGTTGATTTGAATAATATGAAGATCTGGGCATATTTGAATTTTGATTATTGCCAAAATTATTTCTGCGATTGTTAGTTGTGTTTCCTTGATTAGAAACATTGCCTTGGGTGCTCGAATTTCAATCATTATTGCTATGTTGAACACTTAACACATTAAAGATGATAGGCTTCGTATTTACGTTGTTAGCACCTACTACCCCATCATTCACAAAATTTTTATTTTGGGTCCAAAATCATGACTTGTCAGTGTTGTTACTATGGTTGTTGTTGTTTTTGTATGAATTTGAACCCTCTTTATCAATTTTCAAAACTCCACGCTTGATCAAAGCACCTTCGATGATAATCGCATTTTCAATCAATTTTTCAAATGATTGAGGACAATGAAGGTTTAGTCTGTAACTCATTTCTTGATTCAAACTATCCATAAAGATCTCCATGTTTTCTTTTTCAGGAACAGGGTGGGAGTATCTAGCGAACACCCTTCTCCACCTTTGTAAAAATGTGGTGAAAGATTCCCCTACTTTTTGTTTTACTTTACAAAGATCAAGCATGGTTATCTGGTGTTGGATGTTGTAGGAGTATTGTGATATAAACTTGTTTATTAACTCCTCAAAGGTTTTGATGGGGGGAGTGATCTTTGAAAGCCACTCCATGGATTGTCCATCCAGACTTCATGGAAACAATCACATTAAGTAGGTATCTTCATGAGCAAATTCTAAGCTCATATTTCAGAAATCCCTCACATGCTCAATGGGGTAATTTTTCCCATAATACCTATCAAATTTAGGAATTTCACAATGTTTTGGAAAAGGAATCATTCCAAGACTCCTATCAAATGGATAATGACATATGTCATCCAAAACATACTTCTTCATTGTACCCCCTTGTATTTCTTTTATTTTCCCTTGTAATTCCTTTATCTGTTGAGTAAGGGCACCAAAATCATTGAGAGGAATTTTAGGATCCTCTTTAATCCCTTCTATGTGTACATCAATGGGTAACTTAGCTCCTTGATTAGCTAATGAAAGGAAATATATTTCCTTGTTTTGTTCTAAAATCCTTTCCATAAGAGTATGGAATTGGGGATCTTGTTCTGCTTCTTGGAGCTTTTCTTCTATTATTTCTTCAGTATTTGAACTACACCAAGGGATCTCTTCCCTCTCAGTATTATCACCCATTCCGCTTACTATGATTTCGTCTTTCTTTATTTTCTTTTGAGATCTCATAATAACAGGCATAAACGTTACTCAAATTCTACTAACTTTGATCAAAGGGATGAAATAGTGCAAATGTTTAATGGATATGAAAGTCAGGATAGAATGAAGATTCTGTGATTTAAAAGATTTGTAATCTTTAGCTCGTGATTCTTTGATTTGAGAGAATGAAAATCCTGTTTGCGGGAATTAAACCAAAGACCAAAAATAAAGATGATTTTGCACTTTGCGAGGTTTGATCGAAGCTTTGTAAAAGATGGTTTTGATGGATGCCTAATGTGCTTGAGTTCTCTATTACAAAATTTGACTACGACGACTACCGTAAGTAATTGTAGGTTGGGGAATATAAGAAGAATGAATAAGTTGACTGTGGTTGTGCCTTTGAGAAAGGGCTCTCCTTTGAAAAAAGGCTCGTGAGTACAAAGGTTCTACAACATAATCATCAGTGAAACCTCTAATATAGTCATGATATCGCTGAATAAAGGTCCTGTGTTCAAGCAAGAATTTTCAACTTTGGTATAGGAATTTCCTTTTCTTTAGTAACTTCTTATAACTGAGGGATTTCTTTGGCTTTCTAATTTTTCTTTCTAGAGACTTCTTGGCAAAGGTTGTAGACTTCCAAACTCTGAGCATGGGAAAGATTAAACTGATAAGACTTGATTTCAGAATGTCAAAAAATTACCTAGGCTCAGAAAATAGATGCGCTAAAATAGAGACTAAATGTGCTAAAATAGACCTCCTATGCGCTGAAACAGATACTGGATGCACTGAAACAGAGCACAAATGCGCCAAAACAGAGCATAGATGCACCGAAACAGAGCATGAATGCACCGAAATAGAGCATAGATGCGTTGAAATAGAGCATAGATGTGCCGAAACAAAGTAGCAATGCACCAAAATAGAGAACAAATGCGCCGAAACATAACAACAATGACCCGAAATAGAGCAGCAATGCGCCGAAACAGACCCAGGATGCGCTAAATTATCCGTTTAGACTTCTGAGACAGAGATGTTTGAATAGTTTGATATTTTTGGATGATCTTAATCTGATTTAAATGTGAAAGACATAGCATAGAGAAGCAGACAGTTGTTTTTTTAATCCTAAAATCTAAACAAAGAGTGTATGTTCTTGAGATTTTCATAGGTTTTGAACAAGATAAGCAATTCAGTCAGACTCACTCTTAATTTTTTAAATAGGTCATCATACTAACCACAACCCACAGCTTAAAATCATGTCGACTCACACAACCATGTCACCCCCTAGAGGGCGCCCGTGTTTTTGTCTTTTTGAGGTGCGTACTCAAGGTGACGGAAGTGGATACCGAATCCCCTAAGCAAACAATCTGTGGCGACTATATGGTGAGTGTCTTGGGGGAAGATTCTTCCCTCCCCTTGCATTGTGATTAAAATGATCTTTGGTTACTGACTCAACTGGCTTTCTACACTATGGTTCGTAGTCAAGGTTTCCATTCGGCATGGCAACACATAAAATCCCTCAGGAGACCTCCCAACCTTTAGAACAAAGGTCTTGGAGATGGTTATCTTTGCACACTGCTATCGAATTGTGAACTTTCCCCAAATTTTCTTTTGATTATAGTGGGTTGGAAAACCTGGCTTTGGTTGTTCCCACTTAGGTCGTTCCCATAGGGTGAGTACTTTTTCCCACTACGATAGGCCTTCTAAAGGATGTAAGAAATTGTAAACATTGCATGAAAATGAAAAGGAAGCCTGGTATTTTGGTCACCCAGTTAAGGGGAGAGCATAGACTTATTGCCACAAACAAAGCAAACAATGTTCTTTTTATAGCACCAAATGACAATGATTTAAACTAAGTGAAGATGTTGCTTCACAATAGGCATGAAGTTCATTTTAACTGCAAAAATAGTATGTGGTGACTATCCTAGGATTGGTATATTCAAAATTTTAAATTTGTATCTTAGGATTGGTTCATTTTTTTGTTTAAAACTGAAAATAAGAATTTTGTCCATGGATGGCATCGGAATCAAAATTTGTGTTTTACAAATTTCCTACATGTGCTGGGATAGACCCCGAGATGTGCCAAAACAATTACTAGATGCGCTAAAAGATCACTACGGGATGCGTCGAAACAGTCTCTTAATGCGCCGAAACAGACCCGGGATGCATTGAAACAGTTTTTGGATGTGCTGAAATAGGTTAGGATGCACTGAAACAAGAATGGGATGTGCTGAAATAAAGCTCAGATGCGCCGAAGTGCAACTCCAGTCCATCACCTGTCACCTCTCAGAATATTTTTCTGCAATAAAAAAGATTAAAAACGGGGGGATGCCCCATGGTGGGCACCAAAAATGTGTGTGTAGAAAATGCGTAGATTAAATAAACAATAAAATAACACATCGAGGAGACATTAGATTAAAAGAAAGCTAATCTTAAAAGCATAAATGCAAACTCTCATAGTAGCAGCTCTTTCAAATTCATCCCACGGTCCTCTATCTCCAAGGATTTGATAAAAGATGTTGGCTCTCAATTGTGTAACCAGCAGCTTGTTGAAATGACAACTTAGGAGAACGAGATTGATTAAAAATGCATATTTATGACTATATGATTTAAGCTATGGAATTATAATGCTATTGATGCTAAATGCTTGATAAAATTGAAATGCGACTATAATAACTACGTATGAAAATCTAGAATTTGAGGTCCTTTTCAACTCACAAGAGGGTTGTATTTATAGATTTTTGAAGGCAAGAATCCAATTGGCCAAGATCAACGGTTGAGTTCAAACCTGTTAGAATGAACGGTGAGAGATCAAGAATTTGAAAAGGAGATGGAATTTTAAGAGATGGATGGAAGATTAAGAGATAAATGGAAAGTGTCTCCATAATTTAAATAAATAAATATTTAAATATGTGTGAGAGAAATATGAAAAGGCCTTTTAATTAAATATTTAAAATATTTAATTATGTGAGAGAAATGAAAAGCTTTTTAATTAAATATTAAAATATTTAATTATTTGAGAAGAGTGAAGAATTTAGAAAGTGTTTTAATTAAATCTTGAAAATATTTAACTAAATGTGAAATGAAGAATATCATTTAAATTCAGAATTTAAACTTGTGATAATTAATATAAATAAATTGTGAAATCTATTTAATTAATTTAAGAGGAAGATAACATTAATTAAATAAACTTATTTATTTAATTAAACTAGAAGAATTGGAAAAATGAACAATATAAATAAATAATTAAATTTATTTATATGTAGATGACTTAAGAATTTTAATTAAATAATTCATATTTAATTAATTAACAGGTTTGATTAACCATGACCATTTTTAGATGTGTACAACTCCCAGTGCCATCAAAGGTTTTCATAAAGACTCTGCAATGTGATTTTGATGGTGATCTTGAGGTGAAAACATGGCGGATTCTACATAAAAGAGGAATTCTTCTTGACAAAACATGAATCACCTAAAGGTAAGCCTTCTCCGTTGCTTTACTTTATTTCCTGAGTATCAATTAGAAAAAATCTATTCTTTATGGTTGCGGCCTCCTGCAGCTCCATGATTCATGGCCTTTCTCATTATAATTTTTTTTTATGATTTTTCCCTCTTTGAGTGTGGCCACGAGTTTCACTTTATGGTCAGAGTTCTTTGCTTCACTACTGCGTTCTCTTTTTCTGTGGATTATGCATTTGTTTCCTGTAGATAAAATAAAATGAAAATAAGGCATTCTTTTCATATAAGATGAGTAGCATCAATAATTGTATTTGCATGTTTTTGCATTTGAATGACTGTGCTTTCTTTGAATCTTCTCCCGAAGACTTCAGAATCTCTTTTGCTTGTAGGCCAAGCAGAGGCATTTCCATGCATCCTCTATTTTTATTTTTTTATAAATCATGCATTCCCATGTAAATGTAAACCTATCCAGGTCATGGTTTTTTGGAGAATTATCATCTTCTTCAGTTGCTAAACTACACCTAGGTTTTCTCCCTCTCCACTTGAGCTCGACCTCCATATATATAAGGGTTTTTTCCATTCTTTTATGTCTTCGATCCTTTCTTATTGATCTGATCACTAGGTTTCCATGTTCTTATTGAAAAATGTGATATTTTCTATAGAACAAATGAAGTATCTTTATTTTCTAGGCCGCTGCCATATTTTCCATTATAGGTACAAATGACACCATTTCATCAATGCGCCCCCCCCCCCCTCGTGATGATTACTCTAAATTGAAACTTAAAACCTGAAGTAGGTCTATATATACTATGAAAACCAAGCTCCTCTCCTATAGAATTCATTCCATTTTATGTATAACAGTGACCTCTATGGTCGCAACTATAGCTTGTTGCAAGCATTTTCTTGTTTCTGATTTAATAAGTGATTTAATGCCAGTACACAGTATGGGTATGAAATTTTTTTTAATGGAAATGTTTGTCAGTAAAATACCCATTAACCTCGACTATATTGATCAGTGCAACCTTCTGATGATTGCTTTCTTTAATATCTGCCTGAGGAGGTCAAAACTTAAACACCCTTTGTATGATTCTTATCTCTACATACTCTATGAGGTTGATCAATTTGAATGCATCATATCTCAATACAACTGTTGACTTTATTTGAATATGCACTTAAGATATCAAACTTCTTTGCAATGGATTTGTCTTATATAGTATATCATGATAACCCTCCTTTTGGTGAATGTCGTAATATACATTTCTTTTCGCATCTCTATTTGTATCAGCATGCAAAAATTGCACATGATGGTTCTCAATTACATATTATTCTTCATGCAATCTTTTGTAGCGCTATGAGATTGTAACAATTACGCTCATAACTTGAAACACATTGCACTCTTACTATAGCTATTGACGAGAAATGATATATCACATCCATATTTTCTCATGATATTTTTGTATGCACATTTTATTATGAGTTGGGCTCAACACTTGTGGAAGCCTTATTTTACCCCACTCATGTGATCTAACAAAAATAAAGACATGATTATACCTGTAGCTGCACATGAAGCAAACAAGTTAAAAATAAGATGCCTACCTTAAGTGTGTATAATATTCTTCCATTGGCTTCCTATGGACACTTAGGATAGGTGGTGCATTGATGTATATAGAAATTAGCATATGCATGCATGGGTAGATGTGCATGTTCAAAATGCAACCCTTCATTGCTTAGAACTTAATGTTCTAACTCATTTTTTTACCTAATGCAGGTAACCGAACACAAGGCAACGTAAGGACTAGGGAGCAAGGCAAAGCCATCAGACACTATACACCTTTGTAGAACCAGTCATTCAGGAAATTACTAGTTACCTTATTTTCATGTTCATTTCCTTAGCATTTACTCATTCATGTATAGTTTATTCCTATTTGTATCAAGTGAGTAAGTCAATATCATGGCTTGATATGTGAGACATTTGTTTATGATTACATTCAATAAGATTACTTTTCATCAGAAGATTGTAAAATATTTTACGTTTTCATTCACTTGTATTAATGGCATAACTTTATGTTTGTTGGAATCTTGTAAAGTTTTTTCATTTGTATAATTGAATGTAGAATAGAAGGTTTAACAAAATGTACCATTTATCTTGAAACATAGATGGCTCTTCCTAATTGAGCCTGTAGGTGAAAATATGGTAACATTTTTGGTGACATTTGTTGGATGTTTGCCTACTAAACATCAAAGACTAGTGACCTAGACTCTTCCATTAGGCATGGAGTCATAGGAAAACTCAGAAACAAACCTAGATACACATGGTTATAACTCACTTTTGTAACTCAGTAGAAAAGATCAGGTTACCTAGAAACTTATTGAAAATAGGAAAACTACAAAAAGGAAACTATCTAACTATGCTGGAACCACACTTAGGGAAATGAAACAACTACTAAATGTATGCTAATCTAATCTAACTAGAAAAGAAGCTGGTCAAACATAACCATAACCATTTGCAAAATAACACCCCTTTCTTAGCAACAACTGATGCTTTTCATGACTATGTATGAAAGCTAAGCTATGAAACACAAGTAGATATTCAATAAAATTCTGCCTTGTTTCATGAAAAAAGTAAATATGCTTACTTGCAACCTGATTTTGATGATTCTTATCACTATCCTAGCTTGGAAAAATGAGTTGAACTTGATCACCTTCAGCTGCTACTCCCAAGTCAACTTCAATTGAATCTTCATGCTTTGGTGCAAGAATGACATCTGGTACCTTAGTAACCTCTAAACTGGCTAGATATCTGTTCGGACAACCCCTAGTAAGGGAAAAGCTTGAGCTTTCTTTGCTGATCTCTTGCTCATGTACTGCCATTTTATCACCTTGCTGGCTGGAAAACCTTAACCCCTGTGGTTGACTTGGTGGAAAACTGGTAACCTCCTCAGTATGCTAATTCTTTCTCAAATGAACACTCATTCCTTCAATGGAGAATAGTGAGATAGCTTCCCCCAACATGCTTGCAATCAATACATTAGCCTCTAGCTCCTTTATACACCAGAAAGGAAGTTTCTTATAATCCTCATTATTACTCAAAGAACTACATTCCAAAGTATTTTTTTCTTCTTCAATGAAAGAAGGCAAAATTTCAAGTAATGATGTAGCCTCAAAGAAAGAAGGAAAAAGCTCAAGTGGTAATGTTGTCTCAAGCTCCTCTGGACAACAAAATCAATGTTCCTCCAACCAGTTATGACCTTGCAAATCAAGATCATGAGGCCTTTCTTGGTGTCTCAACATCTCTTCAAGCTTGTGACCCTCTTCTTGTAGCTCACCATGATTGTGACCTTCTTCTAATTCTTTTCCATGCAACTTTGAACAAAAATGTTAAATTATATATGTACAAAGCTCCTCATAGAGCTCAACATTAGCTTACCCTTCTATAATATGTTCAAAAATATCACAACTCATAACTTGGAGAATGGTATCACGTTTCGTTTCATGATCCTCATCATGGTCCAAGGCTCTATTTTCTTGTTGACCATCATTAGTCAACAACTCATCGGCTGGTTTGATGTCTTCTTGTTGTCCTAGAACAACTTCTTCGGTTTGGAGATCTCTTTGTGATAGTCAATAATGCTCCATAGCTAGATGTAATAGATTTGGAGTTATAATCTCCCCCATATTGGGTGAGTTGTGTGGGTCAGTGGGTTTCTCTTCTTCTGCAACAACTCTTTGTTTTTCAAAACTCCCATCAAGTTGCTTCTTCGAATTGGATTCTTTTTACGACTCTCTCTTGATCATAAAAGTAGGTATGCTCAGCCATTTCTTGTTGTTGCATAATGTTTTTCCTCTACTTCTTGATATCTACCTTCATTCTATTCATGTGAGAGAACACTTTACTAATATCATTTATCTTCATACAATCAACATTTTCGCTCAAATCCCACAACATATGATCAAACTACTTGACCAAAACCAATGCACTCTGATAAGGGTATTCTTGAGGCTGATTATGTGAAGGATCATGTTGATTAACATCAAAAACCTCCTCTTGGGGTTGATTTTTACCAAATATTGGTTGAAACAAAAGATGAACTGGAGTGGGAGGGTGAGAAACATGATGAGAATTATGGTTATCTGCTGCTACATGGTCATTTGGCATAAAAAAAAAGGGTTGTGCTATATAATATGGCTGATAAGAGGACATATTTACATGAATCTCATGGAATGGAGGTGGAAAACCACTAAATTGTTGATAACTAAACATTGCAAGGTACATTGCTAAGCATAGGCAAGCCTAGAAAAAAAACCTCATTTAGTTATAGGTACCTGGGCTGTTGAAACCAACTGATATTAAAATGGAGTTGCCATGGTGTTATTTATATTGCCTCCAAAGGTTGATGATACTCAGCTAACACCAAATCTCTTAGTATGCTAAAATTCTCAATAATGCACTGGCTTTTCTGCTTGTGGTGGCTAAATTCTGCAACATGTTAGTATATCATGTAAATCAAACTAACATGGCAAAATCCAACAAACCCTATGAAATATTGCTCCATACTAGATATGCTAAATTAAGACATTTAAGCAACTAGAAATACCAAATGAAATGATTTTAAAGCACAAATAACATGAAGCAAATCTATCCCATATTGGATTGGTGCAACTTAGTGTTGTAGGAAGTTGCCCTTTCCCAATCCTTGATAAGCTTAGTGAGATAGACAATGAGATGCTTGAACTCAAGTTGCCTATAGTGTACATGCTTGGATATGTGGCTATTGTGTTGTTTGGAGGAGAGAAGTCTTCAACTTATAGTTGAGCTTGAAGAGAGGAGAGGCCAAATTGATGAATGTGGGATCATTCATGGGCCAATGACAAGATGCCACTTGTCAAGGTATGAGAGGGTGAGGAATGTGCAAGTTTTGGCAAATGTGCCAATTTCAAATTTGAATTTGAATGACTTGACATGTTTTGGGGGGATGAAAGGTGCAATAAATGCCATGTTTGACTTGTGCAAATAGCATTTAAAACCTTGTTGGAAGGGACAAGTCCCTTTTGGGGGGAAGATTCAAATTGGAAGAATATTCCATTTTGATTCCATTTTGAATGTAATTAGAAGAAATAATAAATCAAATAAATGATTTATTGGTGCAAGTGGGTGGGTTAGTTAGGAGTTTGGATTTGACTCTAGTTGAGTCAAAAGCTGGAGAATGATAATCATGATTAGAAGTTAATTAATTTAGATTAATTAACTTAGGGAGATTTTAGGGATTTGACATTTGATTAAATCAGTTTGATTTATTAAATCAAATGAGAAGAACATAAGGATTAAATAATTTGATTTATTTAATGAACCTTAGGAAATTAATCAATAAATTATCTTAATTGATTAATAGGAGAATTCAATACACGATGTTAGTTTTGCATGTCTACATTTTTCCCCTCTTTGAAGAAATGTACTCATTGCATTGGTTCAAAGAATGATGTTGCCGGCATCGAAATTAAAAAATTCTTTGGTTTTTTAGATGCTCCAGTGGAAATGAGTACGTTAGTACATTGCCCCCTTGAGAGATCGAGCAAAAAGATTCAATTTGAGGTGGATCTCACGACAAAGAGGTTCAAAATGGATGTATGGATGATGAGACTATATGATAATGATGATGTAAATGATATGTTTGGAAGATGCTTAGAACAACAAATTTATATTATCCTGAACAACTTAAATGATTATGAAAATGAGATGACATGATTATGTAGGATGCGGGATGGATGCAAGATGGATGCAAGATGGATGCATTGTTAGCGTGAAAGAGGATAGAAGAATGAGATAGGATAGAAGAATTAGAGGGATCAACCCTTGAATCCAAGAAGATGCGGAATTTCAACAAGCCATGATGATGAATGATGATGATGTATTGCTTATCCAGGGATGGGAGATATAAAGAGCATAACTTTCTTTATGTTTGAAAACACACATAGGTGCGATGCATCTAGGTATGAAGAACCAGGATGGCGTTGCGCCTAGTGTGATGGACTCTGACTCGACAATCAGATAGGAGTGATCTTGTTCACACTTGACATACGGAAACCTTGCTAGGACAGACCCAACAAAGAAAGTATTCGCCAAGTTATTTTACAAGAACATCCAACAAGCACAGCAGATAAAAAGATAATGATCATTGCCCCATTCCTTTCTCTCTAAACCTGTTTTGTTTAGGCATCATCGAGAGGTCCTTGGAATGAGCACAAAATAAGATAAGTCTAAAAGACCAAAATAAAGTAAACAAACAAGGTAATGTTCATCGTACCACTAGCCAAGGCTAAACTATTGGGACGTACCTGATGCTTATTTCCATCGTGGGAAAGCTTCATCCTAGGACATGTAGTGACCAGGATTTTGGTGAGACTGATTTGGGTGATAAGCTATTGATACTCCGAGTTGACCAACTTGCTGACTTACTGACTTAGACCTTCGAGACTTTGACGATTAGGTGTCTGCTTTAGAACCTGCTAGACTTGCTTCTGACTAACTCACCAAAGGCTGAAAGTGACGATGATTTATTATGAGTGATGACAATCACGGGTGAAAGCGAGATGAAATGGATGCACCATTTTGGTTTTTTCAAATTTTTTGAGGTTGTTTTTGGAATTTTGAGATGTTTTACAAATGTTTTTGGTATTTTCAAGATTTATAAATGTTTTTTTTTTTTGGTATTTTCAAGATTTATAAATGTTTTTGGTATTTTCAAGATTTTTCAATGTTTTTGAATTTTGTGTCTCGGGGGCCGATCAAGGATGGCCTTGCCTATGTTTAAGCTCAGAGACGGCATAGTTCGGACTCCAATTGACTTGACTAGTAATGAGATAGATGGGCAAACGGATTGCTATTGCGATGGATGCCTAAATAGATGGGAAAACGGATGTCAATGCGACAGACACATAAAGGACGGGCCTGATCGTAACAAAGATAAGCAAACGAATGCCATTGCGATGGACACCTAAAGGACTGACCTAACTGTCTTGGGGGATGATCAAAGATCAACCTTTCCTACATTCAAGCTTAGAGACGACGTAGTTCGACAAGGTGGAAAAACTGACAAGACTCAATGATGAAATTTTTGAAGATTCTATGATATTTCGACATGTTTTTGGATTTTTGAATGAGTTTTCTAGATGTTTTTGAGATTTTTGATGGATTTTTTGAATGTTTTTGGCTTTTCGCAAGATTTTGACGATTCGGATATGGACATGATATGATATCAGTGCTTTGTTTTGGGATTTTTTTGAAAACCAAGCTTTAATGTTGATCAATCGGACTGATGGATTGATAGTTTGACTAAGTGTGTTAAGTCAAACAAAAGTGATAATGCACTCGTAAGCTTTTAGGAAGTTGTGTTATCCCGAAGTAAACTCGTACAAAAAGGATAATTTGGCTAGGTGTGTTAAGCCAAACAAGGTGATGATTTGATAATTTGGCTAAGTGTGTTAAGCCAAACAGAGTGATGATAATGAACTTGTAAACCCAAGGAAGTTGTGTTATCCTAGAGTAAACTCGTGCACATGATGATAGTTTGACTAAGTGTGTTAAGTCAAACAAGGTGATGATTGATTGGATTCGATTGATCAAGATTGATGAAGCTTGATTTGGAATAAAATAGCTTTGATGATTTCATGTGATGCTGATGTGCGCACTAGATGTGACTGATATGGATTGTTTGGATTGATATTCGATGAGGAACGTCTTCTTGTCAAAACATGCCATGGGCTAGTGATTTGGATTTTGGTTCACAAATTGATTTGACCAAGTTGATTTCACGTTTTCCAATGTTTGGATCACTTCATAAGTTGGATGATATACATCAAGATTTATTCTCGAAGCAAGATGCAAATATCTGCCCCCAGTGTCTACCAATGTTTGAACGACCATGGGTAGATTCTTGGATATGAATGGATATGGATCATCTTGCGATAAGATAAGGTGTTCGAATAGAGGAACGCTCATTCGGATAATGCTTCAAGGCTTAGATAATGTTGCATAGGATGGGAGCAATGAAAATGACCCATGTCAAGGTGTTTACCATAAACAAGTGTAAAGTGTGCTCCAAAATTTTATCAAGATCAAGGTAACTTGGACCTTGGATGCAGATGGATAAAAATGGGTTGGATAAATAGTTCATGGGTGAATGAATGATACGGCTCAAATGATGGCCTTATAATGGATGCGATAAGATGCTTTCTCCTGAACTGGTGCACGTAGATGCTCGATTCTACACATGACGCCTGTTTGCCAGGTTTTCATCATGGTACTTGTCCAAAGCGCCACCGAAATGGTTTTCGTGGAGGACGATTTTTTTCTTTACTGTTTTCAATCCTTTTTCTGATTTTTTTGGATTTTTATATTTTTATGATTTTTTTGTTGTCACCAAGACGCCTGTTTGCCAGGTTTTCATCAAGGTGACCATTTTTTCAGGACATTTTTCTGATTTTTTTGTATTTTCTGAGAGATTTTAAGCTGATGCTGAACCACCTGGTGGTGCTGATGTTGATGCTTCTATCATAACGTGCCATCGATATCCTATTGAAGAAGTTGCTTTGCCAAGATATGTGCACTTGAATGCAACTTTTGAGATTCTTGATCTGCTTTGCTGATACCGGAGTTAACTCTGTCTTTGTGCGCACATCGCGATAGAGTGCCTTCTGAATCCTTATGATGAAGGGTCGCTGCCAATACATGGTCAATGTGAGAATTGGATATCATGTGTGGAGGCATGGATGGAGTGTGTTTAGGTATAAAAGATGGATTGGTTGTCAGTTTGGAACCTTTGACTCTCCAAACTTGGGAAGATGAGCAATAATGGGTGGATACGAAGTGTACATGGAATTAGGACCAACTGCTTGATACACTTTGTACGTTGCTTGAGAAGCATGCTTTTTCTTTTGTGGAAATCTTTGATGGATACTTTCCCTTTTTATTTTGCCCCATAGTTTCTTTGACTGATGGAGTTTGATAGGGATAATTTTTCTTTGTATTTTTTGGTATCCATATGTACTTGATTTGTCCAATATGCTTCTTAGCTTCTTTTTCTTTGATACTATTTTCATGCTTCGATTCAAGTCTTTCTTTTGATGTTGGTCCCAATTCGTGGATGGGGTGATAGGTGGATGAAGATTCGTGACATGGCAAGTTGTAGTATTGGCATTGGTTTCATCATAAGGATCCTTCGTGCTCCCTATGTTGACGTTTGCTTGAGACGAAGTTGCCCCCAGTATGGTGATAGTATTACTGATATGTTGAGATCCCTTGATTGTTGAATAACCAAGGCCTTGACGCTTAGGATTTCCAAAAATCTGCACTGGTTCTAGGATACCCTGTTCCTGTAGGCCTAGTCCTCTGCCTTGATAATTCATTTGTTGAAACATTTTATTTGCAAAAGGATATGATTTACCTTGGAAACAAGGTGTTTCTCCTTCTCTGCTCTGTGGCGGATCTTCAAATGTCATAGCTCTTTCATTGATAAGATGATTTTCCCTTACAAAGGTGAGTGATCCAAGTTTATAAGTGATAGGATCTTCCATAAGTGGGATGAATGCCTGATTGATATCTTCAACTTGATCTTGTGACATATCAGATTGTAGTGCTTCTTCAAGAAGTGTTGATGCTTCGCTGTCTACACAAAAGTCTTCCTCATGACTCACTTCATAGGATGTTTTTGATTCATGACTTATGTACAAGCCTTCTTCATGATCCATTTCTGATATGTCTCTGCATTTGTCTACATCTTGATCATGTGTACAAATTTTAAGAGTAGGAGACTCTTGTTCCTCAGTAAGAGTATGAGACTCTTGTTTTGAATGAAGATCATCTATAGGTCCATCCAAAGAAAGCATCTAATGGGTAGATGGAAGAGTATGTGCTATGCGGATATGGTCATCATTTGAAACATCTTGTATAGATAGGAGAGTGTCCATTATATTGTTGTAGTAGCTTGGAGATACAAATTCTCGATCTTGAGAGATTTCGGAATTGCTTTCAACATGCTTTGGATCAAGTTCTTGACATGGGTCAATTTCAAAGAATGGATTGTCTACAAGGGGTTCTTGGACATCGTCCTTAGGCATGGGAAGTGGATTAATATCCACTTGTTCTTTGAATGGATTTGGATCAAGTGTAGTGTCAAAGATTCTTTCACTATTCTCAATTGTAAGGTCGAAGGATGTCAATATGCCTTGGGAGGGACCATTGCTAGGCCTTGGTGAAAGATGTTGATTATGCTTTGGAACAAATTCTTGAGATATGTCTTCTAACTCATTAGGTGATGTAGAAACATTTTCAACATTGTCATTAGTTGAAGGATCACAAATTATAGGATCAAATAATGTTAACCCTCCTTGAAATAGATTGCTAAAAAGTGGCTCTTGATGAATGACGATTTGATCAATGGATGGGGTAGACATATCTTCAATGTGCTCATTGATGGATTGATTTTGATCATTGTTTTCAACAATTTTGGTGGAGGGATTGTCAATGTTCTCAAACATAGGATCAAATGATGTTAATGTTTCTTGGATTGGATCATTGTTGGGCCTCGTGAGTGATTTTTGATCGTGATTGAAAAGTGACTCTTGGTGTGTGATGATTTGATCATTGAATGAGATGGGAACATCTTCAATGTGTTCATTGATGGATAGATCTTGATCATTGTTTTCAACAATTGCGGTGGGAATCTATTGCAAGCTTTGTTAAGTGGGTAATGTCTGTGTTTGCTGCTGAGCCAACAACACTTGTTGTTCATCGTGTTGTTTTTGTGCCAACAATGCTTTTTGTTGGGCTCTTTGTTGTGCTATTTCTTCTTGGATTGATTGCAATAGTGCATAGAATTCTGCTTGCGCTTGCGCTTGTTGGGCTACTTGAGCCACTTGTGCTTGCTGAGCAACTAGCTGTGTAGCTTGTTGGGCTTGGAGTTCCTTTTTGTGGGAAGCTTCTTGTGCAACTTGCAACATGACGGTGAATGAATTGGTCGTGTTGTATTTTGGCGGTGGTGGTGGTGGTGGTGGAATGGGAATGGTGTTGATTGTTGGGATTGCTTGGATGGTTGCCACCTGCTGTTGCGATATCGATGGAAAAATGGGATGATTTGGTATGATGTTTTGATTCAGCATGATAAATTGAAATTGAATATTGTTGTGGTTGGGAGTCATATTGCCTTGATTTAGGTAACTTTGATTTTGCATGGTGTTACCTTGACTTGAATCAACATATGGAGTTGCCAATATATTGCTAGGATTTTGAACAACATTAGGGGGATTTGCAAACATGTCGACCCCAAAGTTTACCAAGTGTGGATTTGAAATGGTCATGTTTGGTAAATTTGTACTTGGTATGTATGGATTTGGTGGGATGATGTTGTTTGGAAAACTCATGCATTGAGTGTTTGGTTGATAGATTTGTAGATTTGGACTTAGATTTAAATCTATCATTGGGAAAGGTGTTCCAAAATTTGTACTGGGTATGCTCATATTTGTTGTACCATTGATGTTTGTATGAGATAATGCTCCCATGTATGCATTGTATAAGCTTTGAAAATCAAATGGTATTGCAAGGCTTGGATAGTTTGGTTGAATCGAATTGCTCATGATGGATGGATCAAATTTATATTCCATGTCCCTCTTGTGTTGAGATTGAGTTTGAACCATAAAATGAAGATGAATTTTCAAGAATGTAAGAGATGAACCTCTAATCCTTTAGATCGATCTAAACCTTAGGTTCAAAGAAGCAAAGAACTAGGAAAATTGAAGGATCAAAGTGATGACGAGGATGAGATAAATGGAAGATGAGTGATACGGATGAATGGAAATCTTAAAGAAGCTTTGAAAGAAATGCTAAAACTTTTAGGACTTTGATTTGATTGATTCGTGATTGGATTGGTGGTTTGACTAGGTGTGTTAAGTCAAACAAAAGTGATAAATGTAATCGTAAAGCTCTAGGAAGTTGTGTTATCCAAGAGTGAACTCCTACAAGATGGTAGTTTGACTAGGTGTGTCAAGTCAAACGAGGTGATGATTTGATAATTTGGCTAGGTGTGTTAAGCCAAACAAGATGAACTCGTAAACCCTAGGAAGTTGTATTATCCAAGAGAGAACTCGTGTATAGGATGATGGTTTGACTAGATGTGTTAAGTCAAATAAATTGGTTTTGATTTTGCCTAAAAGTTTAGCATAACAGATGTTTACAAAGTTTCCAAGAGTTGTTGGTGAGGTGATTTTTGACTGATTTTGATGGTTGAAAGATGGATGAAAGTGATTGAATTTGACCCTAGACTTGACCTAGATAACACTTCTGCTTACAAGATCTCGGTGTTCAAGGACATGCTATATTTCCTATAAGAGGAAAGTGAACCTTTCAAACAATTCAGGATCTCAAGACGCTCCTCACTAGCTTTCACACTAAGCTTTTTGAACTTCGGTTTTGGGATTTTGATCATGTTAGAGAACACATGTGTAATCAAATTTGTCTTTTATCTTGTCTTAGTGAATTCCTTTTTACCAAAAACACTTGCTTGATTATGTTTTAAAAGTAAATGTCTAATGTCTTGCTTTCGTTTTCATCCCACAATGTCCATTATGTGGAAATCAAAGAAATTAGGGCAAAATTTTCCAAGGTTTATCCTTAGTGAAAACAAATGATGATAGAATTCAAACACTTAGAAACCTTTAGGAATGTGATTCCTAGGGAAATCAAGAGTGGGCAAGTTCGTCAAAGGATATTTGTTTCTTCCAAGGTGTTTGAAATTTGAGGCTCTTGTGTATGTTTGTTTTCCAAATTTTTTCAAGATCAAGCAATGTGTTTTTTCCAAGCACTTTCACACTCCTAGGTTGATGAGACAATACCTTGTTGGGTTCCCACTTGGATAAATCCAGTTGCGCATATCTTGTGCGAATGGCTAAATGCTTGACCACACTGGCTCCCCTCCACGACACTCACTTATTCGGGTCAGCCAAGCATTAGTGCCCATGAATCTCCCATGGCATACTTTCCATTTCCACAACAAGACCACATGTTACGTGGGGCAGCTTCAGAGGACATGACCTCTTGCACCAACAAGATAGATAAGGTTTTGGCCAGTTTCTAAACAAGGGGTTCTAATTCGAGCATTTCGTTCGTGGGGGATTATCCAACATTGGCGAGAGTCCATTGCTATCCATCTCGTCGGAATAATCCTCGTGATATTGGCCTTTGTTCCAATATCCACACTTATATCCCGGGTGGAAGTCGCTTGGCTTTAGCGTGTTCCCGGTTGGGTCGTTCCCTTGGGTGATTACTTTTTCCCACAAGGCAGGCCCTCTAAGGTAAACAATAGCGAGCTAACATATCCCGTCGTTCACACAACCTTCGTTGAAAAAAAAAGGGGAGAACCTCCGCAATATATCGTGCTCACACTCACATGTTTTGTTCAATTTTAGATCCCAAATTGAAGTGTGGAGGCAATATTTTTGACAACTTAATATCATAAAAAAAAAACTTTTGATTCTCAAGATCATCGTGAGGTGCGAGAGAAGTGCATACATCTTTTTGATGATATTACTTTGTGAAAAAGATTGCAAAATATGACAAACAGTTGTTCATTAATTATAACAGCAAGGATCGGATTCACACAAAATAGACTTGTTGAAAAGGCTTAAAAAAACATCCTGCAAAAGTCACACTCCAATACTAAAACAATCCTTTTAATAATAATTATGTCGCTACCTTTGACATGATAGTAACAGGAATGAGGGCACACTTTACCATAGGATAACAGTAGCGAAAAATGTTGAAGCTTTGACAAGGCAGTGAACTGTGTGACATGACACCTCGGCAAGGAATGAAACAGTTTGATATGGCATTTTGAAAAAAATGCATGGCAGAGAATTAAAGGCAGGGCCGAAAAGAGCTCGAGTGGTAAATAAATTAACGCGTGGATAGATATTAAATTTAAGAAATCAGAAATGGCATACAGAATGCAACATTAATTGATGGTGCCCTGATTTAGCTTTTACCAATCGTTGGATTCAACGACTATGAAAACTGCATCGCCATTTACATCTCCATCAACTAATCTCATTTTCATAGTTGCACAAATCTATTGGGATGTAACCTGAGAGATGTTACCAGACAAAGAGTTCGTTAAAACCTCAAACTTGCCGACAAACCACTTTTGCATGCATTATCAATCAGTTCTGCAGGATTCATCGCCCAATGTCCTCTGTATATACACAAATTTCATTCAAACACATTCACGGTATTCTAAAAATTTAGATTCAGTATAGAGTGAACAATCAAATAGTGATACTTATTAAAGACTATTCAGTTGCATCGAGCCAATATCTCAAAATGAAATGACCATGTTCAAAAATTCCATCAATGACTATATGAGAATCCTTAATAAAGTATTAACCCACAAATCAACTAAACTAAATATGGCTCAACCCACAAAACCCATGTTAGATTCTTTCATACAGTTATGAAAGTAAAGTTACAATTTTTTGCCCTCCCTCTAGCGCCATTTTGTGGTGGCTAAATTCTGCAACATGTTAGTATATCATGTAAATCAAACTAGCATGGCAAAATCCAACAAACCCTATGAAATATTGCTCCATACTAGATATGCTAAATAAAGACATTTAAACAACTAGAAATACCAAATGAAATGGTTTTAAAGCACAAATAACATGAAGCAAATCTATCCCATATTGGATTGGTGCAACTTAGTGTTGTAGGAAGTTTCCCTTTCCCAATCCTTGATAAGCTTAGTGAGATAGACAGTGAGATGCTTGAACTCAAGTTGCCTATAGTGTAGATGCTTGGATATGTGGCTATTGTGTTGTTTGAAGGAGAGAAGCCTTCAACTTATAGTTGAGCTTGAAGAGAGGAGAGGCCAAATTGATGAATGTGGGATCATTCATGGGCCAATGACAAGATGACACTTGTCAAGGTATGAGAGGGTGAGGAATGTGCAAGTTTTGGCAAATGTGCCAATTTCAAATTTGAATTTGAATGACTTGACATGTTTTGGGGGGATGAAAGGTGCAATAAATGCCATGTTTGACTTGTGCAAATAGCATTTAAAACCTTGTTGGAAGGGACAAGTCCCTTTTGGGGGGAAGATTCAAATTGGAAGAATATTCCATTTTGATTCCATTTTGAATGTAATTAGAGGAAATAATAAATCAAATAAATGATTTATTGGTGCAAGTGGGTGGGTTAGTTAGGAGTTTGGATTTGACTCTAGTTGAGTCAAAAGCTAGGAGAATGATAATCATGATTAGAAGTTAATTAATTTAGATTAATTAACTTAGGGAGTTTTAGGGATTTGACATTTGATTAAATCAGTTTGATTTATTAAATCAAATGAGAAGAACATAAGGATTAAATAATTTGATTTATTTAATGAACCTTAGGAAATTAATCAATAAATTGTCTTAATTGATTAATAGGAGAATTCGATGCATGATGTTAGTTTTGCATGTCTACACTACTACTTCTCAAATTTGGAGTCGCCATGATATGCAGATGTTAACTTCTAAAAGGCCTAAAACTCACTGAATGCATATCAAAAACTAGTAGTAATGTTAGAATCCAAGATCACCTGCATGCAAATGGATACCTGTCACATGCAAAAGACATGCAAAACCAAGAAGATGTTCTGCAAACCTCAAAGTGTAAAATGCATTATTAGAATCTCAGTTATTACAAAGAGATCAATCCTTATGAAGGAGATCAAGAAACCCTAAAAGGGAAACCCTAAATGAAACCCTAGTGTGCACACTTAATAATTAATAAATAATTATTAATGCGCCTAAGTTTAGCTTAAGCAACTAGAGGAATAAGTGACTTAATTAATTAACCAGTATGATGTAATTAATTAAGCGTAATAAAATTATTACTCTAACACCCCCCCTTAAGATGAACTTAGGAAGAAGCTAAAACACTAGAATAAGATGCATGCAAGAAAAGATGGGTCCCGGCAACTAGGCCTGATCAGGTACCCATTTACAAATGCAAGAAAGAGGTAGAGGAGGAAAACCCAGTGGGACAAAACCCCCCTACAATGATATGACATGCTGCAAAGAAGCACTGGAAGAACACTGTAGAGTAACACTGGAACCGCAATCTGGCAAGCAAGGAAAGATACTTCTGTCTACAAGAAACCATATTGGAATCATAATCATGCAACAGCAGACCCGATGCCACGGAACACTCGAAAACTCCAAACGGGAACAACTCTAGAATCTATGAAGCAGCAGTCGATTATTAAATGATGTATCACTGAAAATGAAGTGCAAAGATGCAAGAAGCACTCTCCCAACTGTCAAAATATCCAAGTAATCTCCAAAACACCCATCAGGACAAATCTGGAATAATGAAAAACCTGGGACAGATACAGAAAAAAGTGCATGTACAGCAACATAGAGCTCCTCAATACCCTTCCAACGCCGCAAAGATAGCGAAAATCGGAGATCGTGGCAAAAAGTTATGAGCTCGAAGCATAAAAAGTACATCTGACTTCAACCAGCAATAAATGCAGTAAAACAGGAAAATACTGAAAAATAAACTGCACCAAATGAAAGTGCTCGGAACCAGCTTTCCGGCGATATCTCGTTTGCCCAATTTCGATACCGTATGCCCAAGTTATGCAAAAAAGAAAAAAACTGCTTCTTTAGAGAAAACTAGGGTTAGGAGGGGCAAGGAGAGGCCGTACGGACGCTGACGTCATGCTGACGTCAGCGGTTCACGGGCATAAATTTGACGGCCTGCAGACCGTCGTCGCAAAAAATCGGCTTCCCTGCAGAAAAATTTCGGCCCCTGGTCACCCATGTGACCGCGGGCGCAGAGCAGGGGGCTGGGGCGGAGCAGGTGGTTCTCCATGGGACCGGCGGCCGAGGATGAGAAGCCCTCGGGGGCTGGGCGGACCCGGTGGCGGGTGGGCTGAGCGCCGCTCAGCGGTGGCGGACCGGCGGCCGGATGGGGGAGCCACCGGCGGCGGTGGCGGGCCGGTGGCCGCCCGGTGGCGGTGGCGGGAGCCGTTTAAACTGGAGGCGCCGGCACAGAACCCGAGATCGGCGTTTTTTAATTTTTTTTTTATTTTCGTGCCTCGTGAAGCGTGCTGGGGAGGCCGTACGGCTTCCCTAGCAAAAAAATTTTGCCTCAGAAACCAACTGCTCGAAAATGGACGATTTGACAGGCGTTTCTAGGGTTTTGGGGCGCTGCGAACGCGATGGCGATGTCCGTTTGAGCCCATAGTGTCCCGAAAATTCGGCTACCCCCAGATCTTGCAAAAAACGATGCCTGTGGAAACCCTTGCACTTGAAACTCACTGAGAAGCCATATCTTCAGATCACGAACAGGCAGCGGCAGGTCTGGAGCTCTGATACCATGTTAGAATCCAAGATCACCTGCATGCAAATGGATACCTGTCACATGCAAAAGACATGCAAAACCAAGAAGATGTTCTGCAAACCTCAAAGTGTAAAATGCATTATCAGAATCTCAGTTATTACAAAGAGATCAATCCTTATGAAGGAGATCAAGAAACCCTAAAAGGGAAACCCTAAATGAAACCCTAGTGTGCACACTTAATAATTAATAAATAATTATTAATGCGCCTAAGTTTAGCTTAAGCAACTAGAGGAATAACTGACTTAATTAATTAACCAGTATGATGTAATTAATTAAGCGTAATAAAATTATTACTCTAACAAGTAATATGTACTTCTTTAAACTGTTCTGATTTGAACGGTCCCATCGGGCATGCCAAAAATTCTTATCTCCTAGAAATGCACCCTACTTCAAAGTTCTAAAACTGATTTTTCTGAAGAAACATGGGATCATTTCAAGGTTGTGGGTCACCTAAAGCTGAAATGAACCTCTGGAGAAGGTTGGATTCCTTTCGGTATGATATCACCTAACTACTAAATTGTTGAGAAAAAGGGGAGAAAAAACATAAATGAAAAGATGAAAGTTTAAACTAGGTGATACACCAAACTGAAAATGAGATAAATCAAACTCAGAAAACTAACACTTGATTTCAACTAGTAAGAAACAAATATGTATAATTCATTTTTTATGTTCTTGCATAAGTATTTCACTAAAAGGTTTGAATGCAAAAAACTACACAAGGGAGGGTATACTTCACAATGAGCAAGTAAAGCACCTGCTACTCAATTAATGACCTGCATAAGCATACTATTTGCAGAGAGGTAAAAACATGAGACAAAAACCAAAAGAGATTTATGACACTTCCACTAATGGACTCATCAAATCACTTCATATAAACTGAACTACAAAGAAATAAAACACAAGTATTCATTACCAATAAGATCTAAGGGAAAAATCTGAATTCAGTACCTTTAGAGTTACAAAAATGGCCAACACTGCATAGGGATTGTGGAAATCACTAATACATGAATAAGCCTAATCTGAACTCTTGTAAAATTAGCTACCAATGTGGCTAAGTAGCCAAGCTCCACCAAAAAAGGAACTAGAAGCAGTTGGGGTCGGATGAAACAATAAGCCCCAAAATCTCACATCCAAATCTACTACAAAAGGCATCAATATGCATGAAAAAGTCTTGTTTGACCAATTCAAACATAAAGACACAATAAACCACCCCTAAAGGCTCTCAAATTCTCATAACTAAGTGAAAAACAATTCCTAAATTCAGGTACCTAAACAATATATTTATACTCATCTCATTTTCTAATACAAACTGGACCATTTCATTGCAATTCGTGTGCTTGTTAATTTATTCTATGATATTGGTTTTCTACATACTATCAAAGAAAATTGGGATATTTTCAAGCCAAAGTTTGTATGTTGTTCATTTCACCTCCATCCGATAGGAATTGAGGCTCATCTATGAGTGATTCATTATTTTTGGTGGTTTTATTTATTTTAACTATGTTTTCATTTGTATTAGTGCCCACACATGGGCCGGAGGAGAGAAGACTGGTGAGAAGCCTTTGATAAGGTCTATGAAGTCTTTGAATGCCCTTTGAAGGGCTCTATAGAGAAAGGACCATGAAGCACCTCACATAGATGCTTTGATCTCTATGCAACAACGAGAGGACGCCTCCCAAATAGAGATTCCCATGCTGCCTTCACTTTCCCACGTCATGACCTCCATACGGGTACTCATAGGCATGAGAAAGTGCCCTCTAATAGACACAAACACACACTTTCTCAACCCTTGGCCAATTTGGCCCCTTTGATGGGTATTATTGCCCATGTTCACCCTCTTTGCAATACCAAACATATGACCAACGACTATCAATGTTAATTGCTTAAATTGCAACACTATTCATCTAGAAAAGAGGTGAAATTGTCGAGATAAGAAACTAGGAGGTGATGTCAGCGAGGGGGAGGAGAGACTGTTTGAAAAACTTATCCCCTAGTCACGAACAACCTAAGGGGGCTTATTTTTCCTGCAATTGTTTTTTCTCACTAACAATTTTTGCATGCAAAATTTATTTTTTCAAATCTTGCATCAATTTTGCAACTTCAATAACTTTTTCAAATATTGCATCAATCTTGCAACTTCAATACATTTTGCAAATCAACTCAGAATCAAGTGTTTCTTTTTGCAAAAGTGATTTTTTTTGTCACTAATCTAACTAGCATAAAATAGCACTAAAATTATAAAGTTCCTATTAATGGTTTTTTGGGTGACCTAAAGCACTCCTATAAAGTGCCAAATTTGGGGGGAAAAACATAATTAAGGAGGGGTGGGTATCTGTAGGATCATCATGGAAAAAACAGGCCCTTAAGTGGCAATAAAAAGACAAAAAATTAGAGTTAGACAACTTGACGTAAAAATTTGAATAAGTTATCTATATTATTTCAAAAAAATGTGAAAATAGAATCTGTAGAAAATTAAATGTAGTTTCTAAACTACTAGACCTTTATTTTTTATTTTTAAATCTATTTGGCAAAAATTTGAAATTTCAATGCAGTAGTATTTAAATTTTAGGGTAAAAATAAGAAGTAGGTGTCTGTCTAACCACCCTAACCACAATAAAATGATAATATTTTTCTCTAATATTTTAGATATAAGTAGAGGACTCATCTCCCGATGTGATGCATATTTTTTTATAAAAAATTTCCAAGTAAATAATTAATTATGAATTTTTTATTATGACATTTAAAAAATATAATAGCTCGTCTGTCTAACCACCTTAACTTGGTCAAAAATTCATGAAATTCATTTTTTTTGTTAATCCCATATTATGCAAAGCATAGAATGTGATGCCTGTTTCAGATTCAAAAAATGTGATACCGTTTGAAAGTTATAGATGTTTTTCAATCAACCTATCAATTAGGACTTTATTTGTAATTCTAATAGAAAATGAATAATAATAATTTATTAAATTGAAAGTAATGCATAATTTATATTGGTGGAAATCTGAGAATCTCCTCTAAAAACCCTTTTTGTTTCATCAATTTTGGGTTAAAAAAAGGTCATCAGCCACATGGGCCATCATATGGCTTACATATCGCCACTTTTTGGCCCATCATGATCTTGCACATACCTGGATCTTGTGTGTTCAATATTCACAAGGCATTGCCTTATGAAGTGTCACTTTGAAGGGGAATTAAGCAAGACTAATCACACACTCAAACATATAAAGTGACCAACTTTAAAAAAAAAATTGTGTTTGAACTAAACATTTAAGTTCAATTAGGAATCTAATTTGCAAAATCAAGGAAGACAACTTCAGGAGGGTAAAAGGATAATTCCATGACACCTTCAAAATTAGAAGTCAACAAATAGACTCTTAATTCATGTGTGATGGATCACATGTCACCTTAAAAATAGGTGTTTGCAACAATTAAACCATGCAACACCTTCAAAATACTAATGGATGATATCTATTATAATGTTTGTTGTAAGGGAACTATAAAATTAGGTAATGGATTTGTACATAATGTGCTTTTCATTCCCGAATTATTAAGGAATCATCTCTCCATGTATCAACTCGCCTGTTTTGAAATAATAGTTGAGTTCATGGCCACAACAACCCTAATTCCAGAATCACAAAGTTGAAACATTGTCGCAATAGTGAATGTTTTTCACTTCAATTGCAGCTTCATTTTTCCACAATTTAAATCAGGTGAAGAGAACACTCAAAATGTGACTTAAGAGCCTAGTGTTACTTTACAACTCAGCTCACTTGGTTCTCTAGCGAGTTATTGAACTCCAATAGCATATATGTTTGTAAATGCACTGATAAAGTGTTATATAATTGAATGTGTGTAGCACATAAAGGGTGTAGATGTTCAAATTAACATAAATTCCTCTATTAATCAAATAAAGCAATTTATTGAATAATTCACTAATCTTCATCATGTATGATTAAATAAAAATTATTTAGTTATATCCTCAAGGTCCTCCCATCTAATTTAATTAATCAAATAATTTAAATAAAATTTCAAATCCTCTAAACCCCTTCAAGTTAATTTATCTAAATTAATTAACCCCTAATAACCATTACCCATCCTCTAGGTTTTGACTCAACTTTGGTCAAACCTAAACCATTGACTAACCCACCCACTTGCACATGAAATACATTTTATTTAATTATCTAATTACCCCTATTTTCCCCTACAAGGCATATTCCCAAGGAATATTCCTTTATTTATTCCACTTATTTTGAATTTCTTGCCCAACCCATTTCCCTCCAAAATATCTGAACCACATTCATTTAATGACTTACATAGCCATTCATCTCACTTACACCTCTCAAATCCTCAACCACTTGCACATTCTTCAAAATATGCTCTTTCCTCCTCCACTAGCATGTTGACAAGTGGCACCTTGCCATTGGATCATGTTTAATCGCACATTCCTCCCATCTCTCTATCTTTCAAACCTTCAACATATAAATACAAGACACTTCTACTCCAAATCCATATACAATCTTAGGCATTTGGACTATATGAACTTGAATCTTCATCACATCTGAAGTTTATCAAGGGGGTGGGAAAGGGCATCCTTTCCGCATCAAAGGAGCACCACTCCCACTATGGGATAGAGTTTGATCTTGCTTGATTATGCTTTCATTTAGTTATTTTTGTTCTATTTATCTTGTTCGCATAGGTAGCATGATTGAATATTTCATTGAAATGTTGGGTTTGCTTATTTTAAATTGACTAACAGTACTAATGTTGGTCATTGTTTGAAGTATTTTCAAATTTGGTGTTTACATCTGGCACTAGAAGGAGGGCATATAGGCATGCTGGTTTAGTTTGTTATCTCTGAGCCATGCAAATAATTATTTCGAACATCGTTGCTTTGAATTAGCACATTTAATCATTCTTTGTAATTTCTAATATTGTTGCTTTGTTAGATTTGAGCTGCCTTTGCCCATCATAACTCAATGCAAATATAAATATTCGAAACTGGAGGATATACAATAAAATACATGTTGTCGTTTATCTTGTTTGCTTGAGATTTATATGCATTAATCCTAACAGGATTGTCCCTTTAATACATTACTTCACTTTTCTTAGTCACTTGAATTAATTACAATACTAACAGACTTAATTTGTGAAATACATCTTCTCTTATTAGTTGCAGAAGCTAAAAGGTAATAGAAGAAATTCATAATCTCCATCAGGTCATTTATTTTGGTTTTTTTCAACTCTTTAGATCAAAGACAATGGTATTGTGAAGTATGAGGAATCTAAATCCAAATCACATTAAAGATAAGTGGCACCTTGCCATTGGCTCATGTTTAATCACACATTCCTCCCATCTCTCTATCTTTCAAACCTTCAACCTATAAATACAAGACACTTCTACTCCAAATCCACATACAATCTTAGGCATTTGCACTATATGAACTTGCATGTTCATCACATTTGAAGTTTATCAAGGGGGTGGGAAAGGGAATCCTTTCCACATCAAAGGAGCACCACTCCCACTATGGGGTGGAGTTTGATCTTGTTTGATTATGATTTCATTTAGTTATTTTTGTTCTATTTATCTTGTTCGCATAGGTAGCATGATTGAATATTTCATAGAAATGTTGGGTTTTCTTGTTTTAAATTGACTAATAGTACTAATGTTGGTCATTGTTTGAAGAATTTTCAAATTTGTTGTTTACATCTGGTGCTAGAAGGAGGGCATATAGGCACGCTAGTTTAGTTTGTTATCTCTGAGCCATGCAAATAATTATTTCTAACATTGTTGCTTTGAATTATCACATTTAATCATTCTTTGTAATTTATAATATTGTTACTTTGTTAGATTTGAGTTGCGTTTACCCATCACAATGCAATGAAAATACAAATATTCAGAACAAGAGGATAAAAAATAAACTACATGTTGTGTTTTATCTTTTTTGCTTGAGATTTATATTCATTAATCCTAACGAGATTGCCCCTTTCATACATTACTTGACTTTTCTTAGTCACTTGAATTAATTCCAATACTAACAGACTTAATTTTTGAAATACATCTTCTCTTATTAGTTGCAAAAGCTAAAAGGTAATAGAATAAATTCATAATCTCCATCATGTCATTTATTTTGGTTTTTTTTAACTCTTTAGATCAAAGACAATGGTATTGTGACGTATGAGGAAGCTAAATCAAAATCACATTAAAGATAAGTGGCACCTTTCCATTGGCTCATGTTTAATAACACATTTCTCCCATCTCTCTATCCTTCAAACCTTCAACCTATAAATGCAAGACACTTCTACTCCAAATCCATATACAATCTTAGGCATTTGCACTATATGAACTTGCATCTTCAACACATCTGAAGTTTATCAAGGGGGTGGGAAAGGGCATCCTTTCCACATCAAAGGAGCACCACTCCCACTATGGGATAGAGTTTGATCTTGCTTGATTATGCTTTCATTTGGTTATTTTTGTTCTATTTATCTTGTTCGCATAGGTAGCATGATAGAGTTGTTAGGTCCCTGAATTTCCATGAAAAGAGTATAGGACTCCTATACATGGAGTTGTGCTGAGTAACCTCCCACAAACAAAGTGTGAGGTGTCGATGCAAGTCAACACATCGTAAAATAACCCATCTACTTTGACAAGTTAAAATGAACATGTGTCAATGTGCCTAAGTAGGCTTAAATACAAATGTGTATGCCTATAAATGAAAGGTATACACTAACAAGTAGTAATCATGGAACCATGAAAGAATATCAATTTTGTAGCCTTTTTCATAAATTGAAATAGTTGGAGGCATGTAACATGATCGAAAATTACTAGCATCAATTTCCTCCCTTTACCCTCCTTAGTGAATGTATACACAATCTTTCTAAAAAAATACAGTAATTAAATAGGAAAAAACTCACCTTTTTTATTATTTGCAATTAAAAATGCATTCAACAGATTTAAAAAAATAAAATAAAATTCGATGGTCAAACATCATATTAATAATAGATTTTTACGTCCATTTTAATTTGTAATCTACAACCCTAAAAAACATAAAACTTGCTTAATTTTAAATACGACATTAAAGAATAGAATTGCAATTAATAAATAAATGTATAAAAATTACATTTAACAAATTGCTAAACATGTTTCTTTATTAATGTAAAACCATTGCACCTCCTAACACTGCACCTGCTAATAATTTATAAATTAATTTTCACCAAGCGTGGTGAAAAATACAATGTAGAGTTATTTTGATATTTACAACAAAAGCTTTGAAGCAATAGTGGATAAGAAATAGGCATAGGTGATGAGCATCGGTACTTACGACTGACGACACAAACCGTAAGCAAATGGGCGGGCGAGTGATTGTCACACATATTTCGGTTGAAGTGTGTTACCTATGAAAACCTAAATACGTGTATAGATACGGTTTTCTGTAGTATTACATCAGTGTATAGCTACTGTTTCCTGCACTGCATGTTCGATCCGCACTACTTGTGTTTTCTGCAGGGCTGGATGTCGGATATGAGATGTTTCCTATAAGTATTACAAAATTGATAGAGACAGCATTGGCTAGCGTGGCAGCGCTAGAGGTAGTGGTAGTGGTGGTGGTAGTGGTAGTGGAGGTGGTAGTGGTGGTGGTAGAGGTGGAGGTGGTGGTAGTATCACTGGTATTGGTTGTGTTTCCTGTAGATGTAAAGCTAGAGCTAGTGGTTGTGGTAGTGGTGGTGGTATTGGTCGTGTTTACTCTAGCGTCGTCTATTGGATCCTCAGCAGTTGCCCTATTTCTTGTAAGACTGCATTTTGGATCCCCCCTCGCCATCAAACTTCCAACCCCCACAGTGCTTCCCAAACACACCAACACCACTAACACTGCCACGTTTGCCGTCTTCTGCACTCACACAGAATAATCTTAGTCCCAGAGGTATTATGCTTCTAGATTCAAACTCAAATGAAACTAAAATCCTATTCTATATTCTCTATTCCTACTGAATATATAATATACCATAGCCAGATCTGAAACATACACACAGCGCTGACTGTTCTCTCTTTGCTTGTATGATGGATTGGCAATGCCTTTGAGATTTATTTATACCCACCAAGAGGTGCTACTGTTACTGTTATTGTTACTGTTATTTGAAAATCCATTTGAATTTGGTGGGTAGTTATTGACTGCGTCCGATGATTTTGATTACTATCGGTGAGGAGTTTATTGAAATTGCATTTGAATTTGGTGGGTAGTTTAAACCAGAGTTGAATTTGGGATGGAGTAATATATTTTATTTTCCTTAACGTAGGAATGAATTTCTTTAAGACAATCACGTAAGACAAAATATACCCGAGACAATTTTTGAATTATTTTTCTTTCGTCTATTTCAACAATGACTTACTACGAGTGGTCACCAGTCACTTAAGTGATGCTCCTTCATGTATGTGATGGCTAGCTACCAGTCACTTAAGTGATAATACCGTTGCCTGGTAGACTAATACGATTTAAATGGATAACAACTATACAACATCTATACAACATCGTTGAAATTTACAGGCCTTTGGACGATTAGTTACGTATCTTAGAGACTAGACCGATTTAACGTTTCTGCCTTAACAAGACGCGTACCAGGCACTTGTGGCCCAATATTCCACTTTCCCGTAATTTAATTTAATCCCTTTGAGTCTTCTCATGGGATTATAATTTCATACATTTACGTGTGTACTTATATGGCTATTTAGAGACTCGACCGATTTAACGATAATTACTGTTGCTGAGTTCTTGATTTAAAATGCATTTGAATTTGTGGGGTAGTTTTTGGTATCTAGTTTAAATCAGAGCTGAATTAATTTGTTTTTTTTCTTAACGTACGAATGAATTTCTTGAAAGAAAACGGGGTTCCAATAATTTAATTTAATCTCTTTGAGCTACTTCAGGGGGTTCTCATTTCATATAGTTATTTAATTTATGTCTATTTTGCATTGTTGTATTAAGTTTATAAAATTAGATGATGAAAAAAATTCCATATGTAATAACTAAGTATTATATTGAGAATTCGTCATTTTACAGGGAGAGTAAATATAACATTATATTCGTTATACTTCTGTGTTTTAGCATGTCTATTATATTTAGGGACATTACAAAGTATTTGTGTATTGAATTAGCCTTCACTCCTTTCTTTTAAGTGACATAGGGCTCTGTTTTTTTTTGTATTGAATAAATACTCAATTACAAATAAATAACCACATCCAAGTCTTCCACACCCATGAATTTTCCTTAGATTTGGGTCACAACTCTTCCTACTGAAAATGTCCACTAGATACATATGTAACATCGTTTTGAAACAAATTTACCAAAAAAAATAAAATTGGAAGTATATATATATGAAAATTATGTTCTCACAACTTCTAGTGGCATAAACGACATTTAAAATAATTTAAAATACCATATATATATATATATATATATATATAAAGAATGTCATCACACTAAAGTTTAATATATATATATATATAATGCACTAGGGGAGACATTCCATGTTGAGATGATATTTAAATGATATAATCATTTTATATTTTGGGCAAAAGATTAAGGGAAAAAGTTCAATCTTATCAAAACAATTGTGTTTTCAATACACACAACTATATATATATATATATATAAAGAGAGAGAGAGAGAGAGAGAGAGAGAGAGAGAGAGAGAGAGAGAGAGTCCATGCACTAAAATTTTAAGTTATAATTGTAAAAAAAATTATTAAAGGGAAAAGTATGAAATTTATTATATAAAATGTTACATCCTACTTAACTTCTTTTTTGACTATTTTTGTTGAGGGTTAATCAGGTTTTTAGCCTGGTTTGAACCTAGAGAGACCCTTACAAGGGATCTCTTCCCATGGCTTTTTCATCTAGACCACCACTGGGTGGTCTCAATCCTGAAGGAATTATCACCTTGTTCAAACCTATGACCTTATTAGCCCAACAAAGTCCGACCACCTATGAGCATGCCATCCTAGTGAATAAACATATCCTACGAGCTTGAAAACCTAAAGAAGGTTGAAGGCCTATGAGCTATTTGGCCCAACAAGGGTTTGAACCTTGATTAAAATCACAACAACCAAGTGAAATTAGTACCACAAAGCACCCTTATAGGCTTCTTTTTTGACATTTTATCAACAAGTAAATTATAGTGTCAATTTTATAAAAAATTAAATTGAAATTGTTTTCTATCTTTCAAAAATAATAAACATAGGGTTTGGGCCCTAGCTCGGTTGGCTAAATCTTTCCTGTTGCAGGAGGTTGGTCACGAGGTCTAGTCTCCCCCACCCCCATGGTACTGAAGGGCGTGTCACGCCAGCGTCGCCAGTCACGTTAAAAAGTTTACCAGGTGCACTGCAGTTTATAGGGGGTCGTCCTACCCAATTCCTGCAGTCTAATAAGAAAAATAAAAATAATAAACATAATTTAATATACTAAAAAATCTACATTTTACTAGTTGACATTTTTTGAAAGTTCAAAACATATATCACTTTCTAGTGATTCATGTTAAAAATTTAGATCAGTGTTGGTTGTTTCATTTATAAAAGTGGGACACAAATTTAGACTTTCACCCTTGATTCTTATTTTATAAAGAATGATTTTATATTTACAACAAATTTGTCATTGCCTTCTTTAAATTGGTAATGCAAAAAGAGCTTGAAATAAGTAATTCCGGATTGATGAAATATATTCAAGAGGTTTAAAATGATGAATTGCAAGCCAATAATAACACTATTCTCAAGGATTAAAATTGAACAAAGAAGATAAAACCTCCAATGTAGATCTAACTTTGTACAAAAGACTTGTTGGTAGTTTAATGTACCTGGCAATCTTAGGACTTCATATCATGAATGGAATCATTTTATTTTGAAGGTTCTTGGAGTCACAAAAGGATACTCATTTGTAAGCTATAAAAAAAAATCTTGAGATATGTCAATGGCACTAAAAATTATGTAATTTTATACTCTACGTCTAATGAATTTGAGCTAAATATCTACAAAAATAGTGATTGGGTAGGGAGCATTGATGATAGAAAGAGTAACTCATGATATATCTTTCACCTTGGCTTATGAGTAGTGTCATGGGATTCTAAGAAACAACCCATTATAACTATCTCTACAATAGAAGCAGAATATGTGCCATCTACATCAATAACATGTCAACCAATTCAGATAAGAATTTAATGCTAGTAGATTTGAAGAAAGAACAAGAAGATAAATAAAAAGCATTTTCTAACAATAATTGAGCAATAGATTTATCAAAAAATCATGTCGCTCATAAAAGGATTAAACATATTGATACATGATATCATTTCTTCAAAGAGTCTGTTAATACTTATGACATATATTTAGAGTCTTATGGGTCAATAGATCAATTTATAGACATATTTAAAAAATCCGTACCAAAAGAAGATTTTGAAAGATTGAGAGAAAATCTCAAAGTCACCAATTCAAGATCAAATGCATAGGATTATGCGGGTCATGACTAAGGAGGGTGTTAGAAAATGTAATCTTTCCCCTCAATATTTTATCATACAAATGTAATCAAGTCAACTCATGTCAAGTTAATGTAAAGTCTTGTAATGCATGTCAAGTTCATGTAAAGTCTTATATTCCAAGTCAAGTTAGAGACTTTGAGTACAAGTCAAGTCATGTTGATTCAAGGTAGAGTCTTGGAATGTAATTCAACTTAAAAACTATTGCATGTGCTAATCGGTGTTATCATTGATGTCAACATATTTTTGTTTTCATTCGTGTTAACTATGCTCTTGTTTTGATTCTTTCTTATGGTCAGTTAGATGTTTTGTATTATCTTATATAAGTATTGAAGATGATGAGGATGTTCTTGATATTGAGTTTCCAAGTGATTTTGAGAAAAAAATTCTCTCCAAGTGGAAACAATGTGTTGCAGATTATTTTGGCTTCTAGAATAACTGATTGAGTTTTGCTTTGTATTTCCTCACTGTTAATCACCAAAGTATGAAATTTGGATATAATTTAGAGAAGTGTTTGAAGATGCTAAATCTTGAATTTTGTGGTCTAGATCACTATGTAGAAATTTTTTTATTCACTAGTTTGAAGACTATGTCTGGTAGTGTATGTAGTGTGACGGAGAGGCAATATATTGCTCCCCATTTCTCCACAGTTTGATTTTTCATCTTGTGGTTATGGACATGTGTTTCTAAGTTCCCCAACCATTTGCATTCCAAATCACTTATGATTTGGTGCTTCGGAAGGAACAGCTTTGATTAGCAAAGTTAGACACAAATTTTAGTGAAGCGGACTATGATTTGTTTTCAAGAGATGCTTGTATTCTTCAAGTGAGATCTATTGCAGTTGAATATGTTGGTTTTCAGATGATTCTATGATGTCTCCAAAATATGGTGAAGGTGTGTGATTGATCTTGTAGCGTCGAAAAAAGGGTCCTTTGGCTTTTTTGCGCTCATTTGGGTCCTCATTGTAGATTTTTGCTTAGTGTTGCCTTGATTTAGTGTTGTAATGTGGATAACAGATTGACATTAGGTCTTGGGCCTTGTGAACTAATGCATTTTAATGGTACCTTGTAAATGTGTTGTAAAGTTTTGTAACACACTTTCACACTTTTATGGGGTATTATCAATTAACTAAGCATAATAAACATACTTTCAATCATAATTTATCATAACCTTTCCTTATTTGGCATGTTGTAAAGTGTTGTAACACACTTTCACATTACTCTAGTCTTGCCATTAATAATTGGGCATTCTTATGCTTTAATTGGCCCCTTTTTGCATCCACAAGCCTTATTTATGTGGATTTTTGAAGATAATGTTGGAGTTGAGAAGATACAACTTCATAGGAGCCCAAAGATCTCTACAAACAAATAACCTATTACAAGGAGAAGCAAAGAGAAGCAACAAAGGAAATATTCAAGAATGTGGAGCAATGTATTCACTTGATAATGTAAAATGAATAATGATACAAAAGATTGTTTTCAACTACATATAGATGAAAACCCTAAAAAGGAAAACCCTAGGCTTGCACAATAATAATTAATAAAGTAATTAATTATTATGCACCTAATGTTAGCTTAAGTGAAAAAGAGGTAGAAGGGAACTTTACATAATTAAACAAATATTGTTTAATTAATAAAGTAAATGTTCAATTACTCTAACACCCCCCCTCAAGATAGACATAGGGAGAAGCTAAAACCTAGAAGAAGCTACTGAAAGCAAAAGCAATGAGTCCCGACAACAAGGCCAGATCAGGTACCCAAGTACAAAGAAATCTCTATGAAACGGAGAAAAGGAGAAAACCTAGTGGGAAAAACTCCTCTCCAAAAAGAGATAGAAGAACATGTTGAAAGAAACATGAAGGAAGGAAGGCCTCATAAAGACCCCCCAAGGACAACTTCCTTCACCCCAAGCATAGAGCGCAACTAAAGATAGCACGGAGATGCAAAAGGTTTCATGAAGATGTCTGCAACCTACTCGACAGTGGGAATATAATCCAAGATGAGAGAACCATCCTGAATCAACTGTCTAATGAAATGCATATGAAGCTCAATGTGCTTTGTTCGTTGATGCTCCATCGGGTTACGCAAAATGTGTATAGCACTCTGATTGTCACACCAAAGAATAGTGGGAGTATCAAGAGGAAAACCAAACTCATTCATCAACTGACGAAGCCATAAAATCTCCTGACTAGCGAGCACAACAGCTCGATACTCAGCCTCTGTAGATGATAATGCATGAGCAGTCTACTTCTTGCACGACCATGTGATAGGACCAAAGCCAAGACAAAAAACAAAGCTAGAAGTAGACTTTCGATCATTGACATCACCAACCCAATCTGAGTTAGTGTAGCCAACAATGTGAGGATCCCCTAATGTGTAGTGAATGCCATATGAAGTGGTGACCTGAATGTACCTCAAAATATGCATGGCAGCTTGCCAATGACTCTCATGAGGATCATGTGAGAATCGAGAGACAAGACCAACCACAAAGGAAAGATTAGGACGAGTGTGAGTCAGGTACAACAAACTTCCAACCAACTACGTGTAAAGTGTAGAATCTACTGAAGCAGTGGGGCAAGTAGTAGTCAAAACAACCCCTGACTGAAAAGGTGTGGGGGCAGGCTTGCAATCAAGCATGCCAAAGCACTGAAGCATATCAAGAGAATACTTCTGCTAGTAAATGGAGATCCCCTCTAAAGACTGAATCACCTGAAGACCAAGAAAATAGTGCAGAAGGCCAAGATCTTTCATCTCAAACTACTCCATCAAGGCTAGCTGAGAATTTTGAATCATAGAGGATGAGCTACCTCTGATGAGAAGATCATCAACATATAGCACAAGAATCAGGATCTCACCCTCAAGATGCTGAATATAGGCCTTGTGATCAGAATGGCAACGAGTGAAACTAGTGGAGAGAAAAAAAGAGTCCATCTTCTCATACCAAGCCCGAGGGGCCTGTTTGAGACCATATAATGAACGCTGAAGTCTGCAAACCAAAGAAGTGTCATGAAAAAATCCTTGAGGTTGCTCCATATAGATCTCCTCCTATAGGTCACCACGCAAGAAGGCACACTTCACATCGATCTGAAAAATGAGCCATCCTCTAGAAGCTGCAAGTGATAGTACAAAATGAATAGAATTCATCTTGGTGACAGGGGCAAATGTCTCAGAGTAATCAATACCCTCAACCTGTGAGAAACCCTTCGCAACAAGATGTGCTTTGTACTTATCAATACATCCATCAGCAGCATAGTTGGTACGATACAACCATCGGCACCGAACCATTTTTCTGCCCTTAGGAAGAGGAAAAAGATCCCATGCACTATTCCTCATCAATGAAGAATACTCATCCTCCATAGCACTATTCCACTCAGGGTGACCTGTCGCCTCTGAAAATCTTTGAGGATCCTCTGAAAGAGCATGAGTCAAAAGACTAGAACCTGCAGTATGAGAACAGGTGTGATGAGTGTCTGAAGGATCACTGGCCATAGATCCTATTGTCTCAATAGTAAAGCGAGCCCATTTGGGCCTCTCAGGTGGAGCAAGTGGAGGTGGAGATGGGGGATCATCAATATCCTCATCAGAATCATCCTCAAAATAATCCTGAAGAGCTGCAATGGGTGGAGTAGGTAGTGAAGTAGACACTGGGGACAGGGTATCAACTGGAGGAAGGTGCTCATCAAACTGAACATCCTATCAAAACAAGACCTCTCTGGAATCAGGATCAAACAACCTATACACCTTAACATCCTCATAGTAGCCGACAAATATTAGGGGTCAACTCTTTCGATCCATAGCTCTCATCTGAACATCTGAAATAAAAGCCCATGCCTCACTACCAAATACTCAAAATGATGAAATATCAGGCTTTTCATGAGACCAAGCCTCCTCAGGAGTCATATGTCGAATCACCTTGTGAGGCATTCGATTCTGAATATAGTTGGCACAATTGACTACCTCAGTCCAAAAAGATGAATCCATGGACCTGGACTGAATCATACAATTAGCCATCTCCCGTAAAGTCCTGTTCTTTTGCTCAACAATACCATTCTGTTGAGGGGTGTAGGGAACAAAAAATTGATGTTGCAAACCATGCTTAGTGCAAAAATATCTGAAGGCCTGATTCATATACTCCCCCTATTATCTGTACGTATCCGTCGGATAGAAAGACCAGACTGCTTCTCTACAAATGTCTTGAAGACACGAAAGGAATCAAAGACATCAGACTTGTACTTAGAAAAATACAACCATGTGCATCTGGAGAAGTCATCAATGAATGTGAGTACATACTTGGCCCCTAAAAAAAAAGGAGTGGGAAATGACATGAGGTCACTATGAATCAACTCCAAGGGTGCCAAAGAATGAGTGGTACTTCCCTTCAGAAAGGGATCCCTGTGATGCTTGCCAAGCACACAACCATGACAAACACCATCAGTGTAGGAAATCTATGGAAGACCAAGAACAAGTGACTGTGTACTCATCTGCTGAAGATATTTGTAATTGACATGGCCCAAATGCTCATGCCAAAGCTGACTCGCCGAATCTGCATATGCTATAAGAGATGAACCTGTACCCTTAGAAGGCGCAAATCCATCAAATCTGTAAAGACGAGATGCAGTATCAGCACTACCAGTAGCCACAACCAAATCAGAGTCGTGGAGGTCCCGAATAACCACATCATGTGGTGAGAACTCAACTGTCTTACCAGAGCCAGTGTGGAAAATCTGATAAATGGACAAGAGGTTCATCGAGATGTTAGGAACAACCAAAACATCCTGTAGAGTGCCCCCATCCAAAGAGACAGAACCTGAACCCAAGACTGAAAGCTATGAAGAGTCACCCACTACAATCTGTGAAGTACCACAAGAGGCAAGAGAAGTGACCAACTGCTGAGTGTGAGTCATATGGTGAGAAGCACCAGAGTCTAAAATCCAAGTGGGCCCATTAGTCGATGCTCTTGCAGTGAGAGCATGACCCTTCCCTCTAGTGGGAGAAGAAGAAGACTGAGGTGAGGAGATGTGTTGCTGCTGCATGGCATCCTCTAAAGCCTCTAATCATTTTGAATACCTAGAAACTTGATGGCCTTGCTTGCCATAGAAACTGCAAGTGTCTCCTGATTTCTCCTTAGTCTTGGAGGAAGACTCACCAGACTTCAAAGATTTCCCATGTTTTGGATTAAATGGTGGTTTAGAATCAGATTTAGAAGGCGTTTTGGAGGAATGCTCACTGCCTGAAAAATATTTCTTGGGCCTCGGTTTCTGCTTATGTTTCCCCTTCAGTGACTGAGCAACCAATGCTTTGCTCTTTAATCCTAAGAGCATATCCATCTGAGAAAGGTGAGACTATTCCCGAGACAACTACTCACAAAACAAATCAAAGGTAGGCATAGTAAAACTAGCACCCAAACCATCCATGGTGGAGTAGAAGGAGGAAGCAAAGATCTGAAATGGACCACAAAGCTTCGAAAGAATCAAGTAAATGCACTCTGTGTCTATCTTGTTCCTTCCACAACCTTGTAAAATAGTGCGGATAGTTTTGAACTTGTTCAAAAAATCTTCAATAGTGGGAAATGAATCAAGTAAGAATGAAGTCAGCTCTGCCTCAATCTGTAATGCACGAAACTCATTAATGGCCTCAAAAAGTGTCTCAAACTTCAGCCACATGGCTCAAGAAGTCAGCAAAGTATCAAGGTGAAACAAAAGACTGTCTAAAACATGGATGAATAGAAAACCCATAGCCTCATCCATCTTGTTCTTGTGTTGCATAATCTCAAAAAGATGCTGCAACTGAGGCTGAACCTCATCTAAACAAGACCATAACCCTCGTGACCTGAGTAGCCTCATCATGCGAGACTTCCAAGTGTGATAGTTATGTGATGTGAGTAGCTCAACTGAAGAGTCTGTCATGAAGCCCTGCACCTGTACCTGCTTGTGTTTTTTATTATTATGTGACCTTTCAGAATAGACAAAAGATGTAGAAGGGTTTGTATTTTTGAGAGTTTTGGTGTTCTGGTTTTCTGATATAAATGACAAAAAGCACGAGAAAAACACCCCCCATAAAAGATAAACCCAAACCCCAGTACAAACTGAGAAGAAGGAAGCAATGCATAAGAAAAAAATATTTTAAAAAAAATTCTCATGTACCTAGTGAAAATTTTGATAAAATGGATCACATCATTGAATAGAGCATGTTGAGAGCTTTCCAATGCCTATTCAAGTTTGAAAAATGGAGTCCGTTTGCACCTTCTATGACCCCGAAAGTGAAGAAAGAAGACCTCACTTTGACTGGTAAAAGATATCTAGATTGGTAGAAATTTTATAAAAATACATACACCACTAGATCGGTGCCGAAACCAGCTTTCGAGCACCTCTTCCTATTCGAAAAACGGAGCTAAAACGCCCGAGTTATGCTCGATTTCGTGAGAGAGAAAAAAAAATGCCCTATTAGACCCCTTTAGCACCTGGGGGCTAAAAGAAATGGCCCCTGGTCGCCTGGGCGGACCAGGGGGCTGGGGCGGTAGACCCGCGGTCACCCATGTGACTGGGCGGTAGGGGTGTTAAGCCCACGGGGGCTGGAGGAGCCGACTCGGGTCGGCGAGCTCGGCCGAGCTGGGCGAGCGCGGAGCGGCCGAGTTGGACGAGCGCGAAGCAGTCAAGCTGGAGGACCGGACGAGCACGGCGGGCTGAGCGGGCGGAGCACTGGTGGATGGAGCCGGTAGAGCGCAGGGCGGGCACAACCAAGCGGAGCGCGAGGGTCGAGTGGAGCACGGACGGTGGCCGCTGGGCGGCGGAGCCGGTGCCTGGTGGCCAATTGGCGATAGATGGGCACCGACGAAATTTGCAACGGGCGCTAAAAAATTAAAATAAAACCTTAGGTTTTTTTTTAAAAAATTTTTTTGCGATTTTTTTTTCTGAGGGGGCCGTACGGCCAAACCCTAAAAATATTTTGCAAGCTTGGTTGACTGTGACCAAAATCGATGATTTGACAGTCGATTTAGGGGTTTTTGGGCGCTACAAATCCAATGGCACTATTTGTTTGGGCCTAAAATGAACCTAAAATTTAGAGTATGTTGAATCCACAAGAAGAAACCTTAGAACCCTATATTTGCTTCCAATGGAAAAATTTCAAAACAAGAACAAGCAACTGCAAATCTGAAGCTCTGATACCATGTTGGAGTTGAGAAGATACAACTTCATAGGAGCCCAAAGATCTTTGCAAGCAAATAACTTGTTACAAGGAGAAGCAACGAGAAGCAATAAAGGAAATGCTCAAGAATGTGGAGCAATGTATTCAACTGAAAATGAATAATGATACAAAAGATAGTTTTCAACTACATATAGATGAAAACCCTAAAAAGGAAAACCCTAGGCTTGCACAATAATAATTAATAAAGTAATTAATTATTATGCACCTAATGTTAGCTTGATTGAAAAAGAGGTAAAAGGGAACTTTACGTAATTAAACAAATATTGTTTAATTAATAAAGTAAATGTCCAATTACTCAAACAGATAATCCCAACAAGATGCATTTAAAACATCAAAATGTCAAAAACCCACCTCAAATTCCTAAGGTGGGACTCATTCGCTATTATGGGTGAATGAGTCCCCTTAGGTGGGACCCATTCACCTAGGATGGCAAATTATTCCCCTTTAACTCAAAATCATATTTAATTTAAATCTTTTGCAGGATTTTATTCTCCAAGATCCAATGTTGGCTTGTAGTGTTGTAATTCTAGGAATTCTTACATAATTGAGTATAAATACAATGTTCTTTATCTCATTCCGCCCCCCCAAAGCATTCAAGTACTCATCCTTATAGAAAATTGAGTTTACAAGAGCATTCAAGGCATTCAAGGGCAGATTATCAAGTATTCAAGAGCATTCTTCAAGCATCAATCATCAAGTCAAAGATCACATTCTTCATGTTTGTCATTATTCTCACAATTCTGATATAGAGTTCATGATCCAACCAAGAGTCAAGAACCACTTCCATTGTAGCCATTTAAAGCATAATTGCATCACTTTATTGCTAGGGTTTGGTAAGTTGCAACATCATATTTTGTTCATTCATCATTCTCCCTTTACATTTGCTTTCATTTCAAGGTTTAATTACCAAGAAGGGGTTTGAACAAGGAAAAACCCTATCCTCTAACCCCACAACCATTTTTTCCTCTCTTTGCATGTGATTTGCATGTATAGGTTGCAGATTTATCAAGGAGCAAGATTGGAAAAGTTTTCATCAAGTTATCAAAGCAATTGAAAGTTGTCCAAGTTGTGAACAAGCCTTGGAGAAGCTTAGAGAAGGTCTATAGGCTAAATTTTGCAGTTTCAAACCCAGATCTAAATCAGGAACAAAAAAGCCGACCGAGAGCTATAGTATCAAATTTTAAATTCTCCAAAATGCAGAAGTGGATTGATTCAAAAAATATTCTGAATGAGTACCACAGTATCTTTCTGTTGGGGATTTTTATAGATCTGAGTACCCATTTGTTCAAAACATATTCAATCACATTTTACCTGAAATTGGACTGATTCGCCTAGTTTGGCATATGAGTCCTAGTTGGATCCAACAGTGAATTTTTCAAGATTCCATATCTTCATTCTGCCTTCTTTAGTTTCCTAGGTGCACATTTACAATTTTATAGCTTTCTGTTGCATTCTACTTGCAATTCTAGGTCATCTTGCATACTACTCTATGTATTCAAACATTTTATTTTCCATTTGGTGGTGAACCCTTCATTTCTTATCATTTAATCCCCTAGAACATTCCCTTTCCTAGATTTCAATCTCATTTGTATTGAAATCTCAAGGGTTTGTCCTTTAATGTGGAGTGTAGAAAATTTGTTGCCCTAGGTTCTAAACCCTAGTGGAGATGTATTTTCCACCTTACAAATCTGCACACTATAATGAAGCCCTTTCAAGAATGTGACTTAGTGTTTTTGATATTATGTACTTGTTCTGGCCAGCTAGGTTAGTCACACTTGTTGCCGAGGTGATTCACGGATTATAGAAGTGTGTCCAAGTGTGTGAAGATGTATTTTGTCCAAGCTAAGCCGTGATGTGTTCATCCTTCATTCTTTACCTTTGCAAGTTTGTTTAGGTCTAGTCCTATTTTGAAATTGTGTATGTATGCCGACCTTTGAGAAATTTCCAATGGTTTTAGATTGTAATACCAACCTTGGAGAAAGTTCCAATGGTTGTATATTGTAATGTCGACCTTGATGTACATTCCAAGGTGGATATTAGGTATAAATACAATGAAGTCATGAATGATGTGCAAGTGAGGAAGATGCAGAAATAAAGTGTGTGGATTGTAAAGGTAGAGGATGAAAGATATATTGTGCTTGAATGAAATTGAACTCAAGCATGCTATAGATACTACTATATCAATTGACCCCTTAGCAGCGAGCCACCCACCGACAGTGAGCCACCATTTTGGCAGTGAGCCCTCGGTCATCCCACAATAATGGTTTACACTTTCTGGCCAAACTTGACATTGAAATCAACATTTTGAACTAAATCTTCACTTTATTGACACCTATAGCCGCTAAACCATTTGAAATTTTTAGATGATGTGAACTAGTGATTTATGAGATTTTGTCTAGAGATTCTAAAACTATTCTTTTAAAAAAAATTGGAGTTAAATTGTATTTTTTTTTGCATATCCTTTGATAACTAGTTTTTAATAGTAAACAACCATTTTTTAAAGTGGTGTGTATTCTGTAGCACATATTTTTTTCTCTACAAAGGATAAAATTATCATTATTTTGAATTTACATTGGTAACACTAATAGAAAGGGAATTCATTTGGTTTCATAATGTTTTGTTGAATATTTTTTTTCAATTAAGTTTTGAAGTCAAACAAATTATAATTTAGACATAGGTGTATTTCATAAGACATAAATTTTTGTGTATGTATGGAAATTCAATTTTATGTTTTTTGAAACAAGGACATCAATACCTAGGGCATAGATATTTTTTAGATTTGTTTTTACTATTTTCATATTTTTTCATATGTGTGAAACAAAGACCTTGATATTCATTGAAAAACCCACCAACAACGATCAAAATACACAAAGTAACAAAAACTTAGAACCCACAACTATAAACACAACCGACAACCACTAGAATACATGGAGAAACAAAAATTAGACATGGACAATGGAGCCTTGAAACAAAAAAAAATTAGATAGTACAAGAGGAGATAGATGAATACTTTATATATAGGGAAGAGAATATTGTGAGTCACAAAACTATAAAACACTCACATGTTTTGTGTGTGATTACTTTTTTATTGTGAGAGCCAAGAGACAAAGATATTTCACAAGAACATTAGAGATAAAATGCATAAACTCAACCTGTTTATTAGACAGTCAAGGGTCTCCTTATAAAGGAGAAATATCCAAGCATGAGGTGTATTAACACCTCTCCATTCTATAAACTACCTGGGTAAAATATCAGGAAAATATCTAGACAATATCTAACCTATGTCAATGAGTCATACAACAATAAATCCCTCAGTAGGCTTAGGTCAACCTATGTGTATGCAAGCATTTAAAGTATACACTAACACCCCTCGTTAAGCATAACTTAGGTGGGCATGGATAAAATGGGTCCCGACTACTAGCCATGTTAGGTACCCTTGCACAAAGTAATCTCTCATGAAATGGAGAAAAGTAGAAAACCCTGTGGGAAAAAAACTACCCTCCAAAAGAGAAACAAAGAGAGAAAGGCTAGAGGCGAGCCCCCCCCCTAGAAAATGATACCATTGTTGATGAAGAACATAAAATGAATCACTCACTGCAACATGATAAAGATCAGGTATGGAGACACCTACGTTTGCATCAATTGAATGCTCGTCAAAGGTAGATTGTTACACTCTAAGTCTCACTGGAGCCATGCACCAAGTCTCCAAGATATTCCTAATCTACTGAGTATAGGAAGATTACATCCAATATGTCATCAATGACAAGGTACAAATGAAATGTCTCAAGAGGCTCTCTCAAGAACATATGAAAATACACAAAATTTCCCCTTTTACAAATAGTTGTGATTGATCAAACCCATTACGAGAATGGTTAGTACAAAAGTTTGTTTCCTACCTATGGAAAAAAAAATTTCCTCTCCCCCATTTTTACAAACTTTTGAAGTTGATCAAAACCACTATGTGGCTAGTAAAAAAGCTTACCTTCTTTATAAAGGAAAGAAGAGGGAGTGTTTGACCATAGTCAATAGGGAAAATAGATCAGCCACTCTCCCAATGAAATTTGATGCCTCTCCAAAACCTTCACATCACCAAATTTTTTGGCAAATTCTTTGGAGGATAAGGCGCCAAGGTTGGAGATGATGGGTTGATTGGAGACTCCAAAATGTATGCCTGCTCCTCTATTCTTTACGCCTAGCACACACCCATCATAGCCTGAGATTAGCATGAAGTCATAGACCATTTGATGCAGGTGAGGAGTGTGCCTCCTCCTGTGCAGCCAAATTGCGGTAGGGATAGGGGAGTACGTCTAGTAGAGGCAGGGGAATTAGTTGTTGGCCACTATGATATGGAAGACATGGCCCTAGGTAGCGAGTGAACAGGAAGAAACAGATCGGTCGACTATACTGAGAACAATCTGAAAGTTGCTCTCAAATGACATTCGCCCCCTCCAACCTTCAAATCAGGGTCTGCAAGCAAAGGTCGCACCTAATCACGTGAATCAGCGTGTAAATGAATGACGCTTTCAATCTGCCAACAGTGACCAAACGCTTTCCCCCTATGATGAGAAGGGTGAGCCAGGGGTCAAGGTTGCAAAGTGATGGATGCAGCCAAGCATAGGTCTCTGTGCAAAATGCCTCTTTGCAAACAATCGAGCTTCCACTTCTCTGACTTGCAAACAACCCTCCAATCGAATTACGGCCAAAAACAAATGGAGGATTGCTGTAGAGGATGGCACTAGTCTTTGCTGATGAAAAACATGCCTTTCTTCATACCAAATCATGGCAGGGACTAGGGAAACACATGGGAGGTAGTTGTGGCAAGAACTAGGAAAAAATGCCTCCTCTATTAGAAATCACGCCCACCAGCAAACATGAAAAAAGTGCCTCCCTTTGGTGATATTACTGCCCTCCCTTGTAGCCCGAAACTATGTAAAACTCAGTTGCAAGAGATAGAGGAAAATATGAGTAGCAATGGAGTGTAGAAGGGAGGAGGAGTTGCAGTTCAAGATCGCTATTTCGGCCTCTACAAGCTCATAATCGGTTAGTCATGAAAATAAGCCAAATCATGAAGCATAAGAAGACGAGGTGAAAAAAGGAGAGGAGAGATTGATGATTATCCGAGAAAGACGGTCTGTCTCCAGACTACGTTTCAAACTCAGCTCATATCTCAGCCGTTTAAAGTTCTCCCAAAAACCAGAATCTTGTAGAGAGTACGCCTCCACCACTCACAAATTCGCAACCTTCATGGCCAGAGAACTCTCTGTTCTGCTCTGATACCATGTGAGAACCAGGAGACAAAGATATTTCACAAGCACATTAGAGATAAAATGCATAAACTCAACTTGTTTATTAGACAGTCAAGGGTCTACTTATAAAGGAGAAATATCCAAGCATGAGGTGTATTAACACCTCTCCATTCTATAAACTAGCTGGGTAAAATATCAGGAAAATATCTAGACAATATCTAACCTATGTCAATGAGTCATACAACAATAAATCCCTAAGTAGGCTTAGGTCAACCTATGTGTATGCAAGCATTTAAAGTATGCACTAACATTTATCAATATTGAATTTCTTTTTCAATGGATAGTTTTGTGCAATATTTTATATTATTTTCAATTATTTGATGAGAATACTTATTTTGTTTATTAATATATTTTTTATTTAGATTTGAAGATTAAGGAGTATTCATTTTGTCCATGTCATTTGGGCACAATTTTACTTTCATCTTAAATATTTGTACATTTCTACAAGATTTGGAATTTGGTGGATGTCAAGCAACATGTCATTATCTTCATCAATTGTGCACAACAAATTGAAATACAATCCTTTGATTAAAAATTTATTTTTGAGTTTTATATAGGCTAACAAAAGAATTGTTTAGTCACATCACCTTAAAGATTATGGTAAAAAATGCATGAGGTCCATTTCAAGATCATTATTCTTCATGTAATGAATACTAAAAAATTGGTGTCTTTTTAGTATAATAGCTAGTAAATAACTTGAATTGAATTTGATTTTATTTACACATAAAAATATGGATTAGTTTTAATATTTAATTTTTAAAATTAAATTTGTAAGTATAAAAATGATTCCATTTTACTAATTCTTTCAAATTATTTGTTATGAATAGATTTGAATGTAAATTTTATTTACTTGTGTGTTAGAGTGTAGTATTTAAGGGTAAGCTCTAATTTATTTAAAATAATCTAAAACAATTGAAGAGTTTTTATCCATATTGCATTATCACATACCAAGCACATCATAGAACAATAACATTACATAATTAACTTATATCAACATCCTAGGCAATCATTGCAAGTATGGCAAATATCTTCTACCTTTCTTACCCATCCATTAAATTGGTAACAAGGGTTTGACAAAAGGAGAAAAAATCTAGCCTAATAAGTTCCTCAATGGTCTCCATAAACACAACACCTTTGTATATATATATTGCAAACATCAAAGTAAACAAATTGCATGCATCTAAAGACCGTATTTGCATGTAAAATTTAAAACGTGAGAAGAGTTCAAATGCACAAGCATCAAGTTCAATTCTACTAGTGTAAAGATCAATTCTACAAGGAATCATCAACACAAAGGATTTCATTTGATCCTTTGAATAGCACTAATAAATTGACAAATTAATTTGACATCTATCATAGAGAGTATTCATCAAGTTTTGATCTAAGTAATGTTTTTTTATATATTTGATTTCTAGGAATTTATTTTAGCGCATTAATGTGCCACAAATATTTATCCTAGGTTAAAGTGTTTATTCATTTTGTTTCAAATTAATTAACCAAGGATATTTATAAAGGGTTTAAAAAAAAATACTTAACATTTTCTATTAGATCTAAAAGTATCCAATCAAATAAATAAATCAAAAAACTATTCAAAGAGAAATAAATAGAGAAATTGATAGTTTCAATAAATTTAGAAATACAATAATATAATAAATTCACTTGAATGAGATAGTGGGTAAGAGAAAAAGTACATGTTGCTTCAATATGCCTCTCAGGATAGAAAAACATGGGCATTTCACCTAGGGCCAACTTATTCACATGATTTTTATATTTTAAAAGAATATTATTATTTATCACTCATTCCTTTACCTTCATATCTTATGGGATTAATTCCTTGGTATCCGTAATCTCTAATTTTTAAAATTTTCCTTAATGGATATTTTCAAATTTGATGATGCAAAGATAAATTTATATTGGGTATGAGATATGATGCACTCCTAATCCCTAATCCTCAGAAGGTGGTATGAATTATGAGGTATCCCTAACCCTTGATCCCCAACATGTTTGAAATCCTAAAACTGTCAAATTTTATAATCTTCATTCCCATCTACCACTCTACACATTCCAAATCACCATTAATTACTAGTATTTGTTGCAACTAATCCAAGGAGGTTTTCATTCCAAAAATTATTTGTCTATTTCAAAAGCATGGATTCACATGCATTTTTATTAGTAGAAGATTAGGAGGATATTCATCTTATTATGGTGGTTATTTTTTTTTATGGGAATAGTTTTCATGCAAGATCCAAGTTACCATTTTACTATATTTCATGGGATCTATTGGAGCTGTAAATTTCTGCAATATTTTCACATATTCTACATGACCCTAAGTTTCCATATGGTCCTCATCCTAAAACACTAGGGTTTGTTTTCCTATCATTCTACTCATTTTTCATCCATTGTATCCATCGGGTCTTGCATAATTCACATCGTGGTCTACGTCTCACTGATCCATTTTGCATGTTTTGGCTTGCATGAGTCTGTATTGCCTATCGACAAGACTCATCCGGTGTCTTAGCGAATAGATTTTATCTATAGGTGGTTGTCGGCATAGCTTTCATAGGGTTTCGGCGACAAGAAGATGCACATTTCGGTATGAGTTGGGGCTTTCGATATATCGTCTTGGCGAGTTCAATGTGTCTCACTGACTTTGCGTATGAAGACTCCATCAGTATGAAAATATTTTTGTCTAGGCAATATATTGTGGCTCGAGGCTTTCAGCAGAACATAGTTTACTCGCAGAGAGTCTCACCGATGTTGAGTGGTCACAGCAAGACTTAATGAAGCAGGTGTTATGGCTTCAGTGTAACATGCGAGGTGTTAGGGTGGTGGGGGCCATTCATTGTAACTTGGAGAATTCTATGTGACGTCTCTCCGAATTTGAAGTGTCTCAAAGAGGATGAGGGGCAGGGTGCATTTCGGTGAGAATGCCGATATGTCACAGCGACATAACAAAAGAATAAAGGGGCTTTTAGGGATAGGAAATCAAGTCTACTGGAGGTCTCCTCGAATGCGATGTGCTACGGCGACAGAGAATTGAACAAGGAGAGTTCATTGGTGTGAGATTTGCTCGTGTCTCGGTGAATGGAAAAGCACATTAAGGAATTGCATATCGATATAACATTTGTTTTTCGATATGATATATCACCGACAACAAAAGGTTATGGTGAAACACAAAACAACAAAAGGCTACTCCTGAACTTCGACATAGTGAGCAGTTGGTCACGGCAAATGTGAGCATAGTGAACATGGGCATAAGCGATTGACGATATAGTTGCCTTCACCATACCTACAGGGATATCTTGCCGATTGTCTCACTGGTGAATGACAAGAATGCAAATCTTTTGGCCGACATGTAATTGCTAAATTAACCATTGTAGGCCAACATTGTTTGAGCCCAAATTTTGTGCTAGGCCGACATGAATTTGAAACGTATGATTTTTTTAATGCTGGTGTATATATATGCACCCCGATTGTAACTGAGGAGATATTGGAGGGAGATTTTAGAATAGATAGATAGGGTAGATTAGGAATGGGCACAATAGAATAAAGTTATCATTCTAGAGACTATGTGCATGTTTTAAAATGGCCAATTCAAGGGGAATCAGCTGGTGTGGTAGGTTATTTTTCGTATCAATTATCTGTTGAGTTTATTGAAAAGTATTGCTGAAGCTGTCTCCATTTTGATTTTTTCTGGTTGTTTAAATTGGCATAACAAGTTTATGTTCAGTTTGTCAATGCACATTTGTTGTATTTGTGTGAGTAATTAACTAGTTCTCTCAAGTAGAGATTAAATCTTTTTCGTTGATCACAGTAATCAGGGAGATTCATCTAGATTGTTAAAGTAGAGCTCAGTAGTCATAATTTTGCATTGTTTATACAAGTTATAAACAGATCATATGCCTACAATTCGATCTTCTGCCAAAATAAGTTGCCCACTTCTATTTCATTTGACTCTGCATACCCAACAAGGCACTGGTCTCTGCAATTTCATTATTTGAATTCATTCAATCTCTTTTTATCAGTTAATTAAGCATTCTAGGATTTAGATCAGAAGATAGCTATCAAGTTTGGTTTCATTTGTTCACTCTTGTCTGCCATTGTAGACAAAGCATTTCAGAAAGTTAATCACAAGTTAAGTCTGCAGTATTCAGAGAGGTACACCTGCTTGGGTTTAGGAGCACCTAAAGAGTAGAAGGTTGAGTTATGTTGGCCTTGTCTATTACCCTAAAGCGTATCAAGAGATTGGTAGCCTCTTGAGGCATTCAGCCTACATTTTTGAGAGCTAACAAATTCGTGACTCCGCTAGGGAATAACTTAAGAAAATCTGGTGGTAGGCAGCCTTGCCTTACAGAGTCATACAAACTTTTAAATCAGATCTTCAAATAGAGATGTTGTAATTTGAGAAATCTCAGAAAGAGTGATCCCATTGGGGAGAAGATCAGAATTAATGATTTTCCTAATTTTGGAAAAGTAGGTGGCGACTCTGAAAGAATTTTTGCAGCTATTCAAACATGAATGGAGGAGGATCTCAGTTCAGGGGAGGTCATGCTGGAACACCTTATGGTCAGCAGTATGCTCCCTATCATCATACACAGCATTATGGTCTGATGTACCAGCATCATTACCCACCTAGTGCCCCCCCTCATCAATATACAACAATGATTAGACAGTTTGATTTGTCAAGGATTCAATTATCCCCTTTTCCAATAGATGGCAGTTGGAGAGGTCTTGTTCCAAAATTTACAGGAAGTGATGCAATCACTGCTGAAGAGCATCTGAGAAGTTTCAATGATTTCATCTAGGATTTGGATGTGCCATATGAGGATTTACACATGAGGCTATTCATGATATCATTTATTGAAGACGCTAGGGATTGGTTCAATAGCTTGCTAGCAGTCTCTATTGATTCTCTCCAAGGATTCCATGATCAATTCCTCGAGCAATTTGGGAATCTAAGTGTACTAGATTTTGCTCTTCGTGAATTAATACACATTCAAAAAGATCAAAGTGAGACAGTCTATGATTTTAATCGTAGATTCAATAAGTTGCAGAATAAAATACCTCCTGGATCAAAGTTGCCAGATTCTATAGCACTAAGTATTTATTTGAATGCTTTTGATCCTAAGGCAGGGTATGAGTTGAGAAATAAATTCCCAAGAGATTTAGCTGAAGCTCAAAAGACGGCAGAGACAATTGAAAACAATAGGAGGGTTGCAGGGATAATGGATAAAAGAAACAATCCCAAGGCTCCTCAACAAAGCAATAGTTACCAGTACAGACAAGAGAACACATACAGAAATAAAGGGCCAAAGCTGCAAGACATGCCTTATAGTACAGACTGGAAGGATGAGAAACCTATAACAGCTAGGCCTAGAAACAAAGAGGCTCTTGATCCATTAACAAAGAAAGGAACCTATATGGTAAGTAACAATTATTTTTGTGAAGTTTGTAATATGCCACATTCCCCAGATTACTGTGTTGTAGTCCAGAGAATGCAAGAAGAGGGAATGTTGATGGAAAACAATAGAGAAGATCACACAGTATATTTGACTTCAAATAATTTTTACCATGTTATGGAGAGGTATTCATCTTCAGAGGATGAAGGTTATCAGCATGATGTTTCAAATCAGAAATACAATGTTCATATGCCTGAACAGCAGGTCCTTTCTAATTTTGAAGAAGATTATACAAAGCCACATTCTGTTGAGGTACCTGCTCAATGTAGCATGAAGAGACTTACTGAAGAAGAGATAGACAGACTAATTGTTGCTGATCAGAAGGAAGAGAATGAAGGAGAGGCATCGAAGCAGAAGGAAAGAATTGAGGTAGAAGGCTCCTCTTTTAACTTCATTCGGGTGCTATCCCAGGGAATGAGGTATGAGAACACTATCAATGTTGAACCCAATTGTTGTATTTCTGATGAGTATAGTGAAGTTGATCAGATGATGTATCCAATAGAAGATAATACATGTGCAAATCAAGATTGTTCCTATGATGGCTTGCATGAGGAAGATGAAGGTACAAGAGATTTCTCTTGCATCATAGATTGTGATAGGGAAAGCAGTGCATGTTGTGAAGAATCCAGTGAATACTCTGATTCTGATGAACCAGAGGATTTTGATCTACAATCAAGGGATTCTTCTACCTATTATGATGATACAATTGATGATGATGAGGTTTGTACATTTGAAAGTGATTTCCAAAAAATTTCAAACCCATTGTATGACGAAGAGTTAAATGAAGATTAGATGATATTTTGTGGAGGCATCCCCATGAATGAACTTCAAGAATTTTCAAACCCACTTTATGAAAGAGAGGAGATAATTTCAGACAAGAAAAATGATGGAATAAATGACTGTGCTGATAATGTTTCTGATTTCCCATTCTCTGATGGTCTTGGATTTCTTCTTGATGATGACAAAGGTGAAGAGTATAACTGTAGTGATGAAAATGTTGAGACTTGTTCACTTGTCAGTGAACAGATTTCAGATTTGTTAATTTCTAAATACCACGGATGTGCTCATGAAGGTGATCTTGAGGTTTTGTGTCCAACTTACAATTGTTTTGATAGTGAACTATCTTTGTGTAAGGATTTTTATGACTCCCAGTGCATTTCTTGGAGTGATAGTCAAACTTTTGGTGTTGATCAAAAGCCTGTATTCATTCAAAATGAGGTATGTGATTTTGAAATTTCTTACTCATGTGGAAAAGACATTTGTTTGCATACCAAGGATGATAGAAGCCCAGATTTTATTTGTTCACATATGCATGGTATTGAAAACATAAGTCATGATCCAATGCTATATCTAAATGGTAGTATCAAAGAAGCGCAAACGGTTTCAGATATTTTTGTTTCGAACAGCAATGGTATGATAGAGTTTTTGTTTTTCAAGGGAAGCACTTTGATTGTGAATTTTTAATACAGCTGGGAGAGTATTTTATAATACATAACAGTGAGAGAGATAATACAAAATTTTGCATTAAATATGTATGCATTTTGTATACTGGCAGAGATTTGTCTGATAATGAAGAATATAAATTACAAAATGGTCTATGGATTTTAGGCCAAGTTGAGCATGGTGATTCTCTAAAAACTTTCAGTGACAAGAAAGGTTGCATTTGTGTCTTCAAGAGAAATCTAATGAACTCAAAACAAAACTAGGTATTTGACAAGGGAAAGTATGATTTGAGTTTCAAATTGTAATAGCTCAAGACAAGAGAAGTTGGCACACTGAGGATTGAGGGTTGCTAGTGCATGGACAATTCTTACTTGTTCTCTCTAAAATTTTGTTCCATGCATAGTAGTTTAGGATGGTGGTTCACTTTCATTTTGTATCCATTTCACCTCCGTTTTGCATTCATTTTGCATTCATTCCATCATGCTTCTGGTCCATTTCCATTCTGCTCATTTTGTGTTTGGTCTGGTATGCTCACCCAAAGATTATGGATCCTTGCAATGATCTGACTATCATTCATCCCCACATGGAACCACTATTGGAACTATAAATTGCTGCAATATTTTCACATATTCTGCATGACCCTAAGTTTCCATATAGTCCTCGTCCTAAAACACTAGGGTTTATTTTCCTATCATTCTACTCATTTTTCATCCATTGTATCCATCGGGTCTTGCATAATTCACATCGTGGTCTACGTCTCACTAATCCATTTTGCATGTTTTGGCTTGCATGAGTCTGTATTGCCTATCGGCAAGACTCATCTGGTGTCTTAGCGAATAGATTTTATCTACAGGTGGTTGTCGGCGACAAGAAGATGCACATTTCGGTATGAGTTGGGGCTTTCGATATATCATCTTGGCGAGTTCAATGTGTCTCACCGACTTTGCATATCAAGACTCCATCGGTATGAAAATCTTTTTGTCTTGGCGATATATTGTGGCTCGAGGCTTTCGGCAGAACATAGTTTACTCGCTATAGAGTCTCACCGATGTTGAGTGGTCACAGCGAGACTTAATGAAGCATATATTTTGGCTTCGGTGTAACATGTGAGGTGTTATGGTGACCTACAGGTGGTGGGGACAATTCGTTGTAACTTGGAGAATTCTATGTGACGTCTCCCCAAATTTGAAGTGTCTCAGCGGGGATGAGGGGCAGGGTGCATTTCGGTGAGAATGTCGATATGTCACAGTGACATAACAAAAGAACAAAGGGGCTTTCAGGGAAAGGAAATGAAGTCTACAGGAGGTCTCCTCAAATGTGATGAGCTACAGCGATAGTGAATTGAACAAGGGGAGTTCATCGGTGTGAGATTTGTTCATGTCTTGGCGAATGGAAAAGCACATTAAGGAATTGCATATCGATATAACATTTGGTTTTCGATATGATATCTCACCGACAGCAGAAGGTTATGGCGAAACAAAAAACAACAAAAGGGTACTCCTAGACTTCGGCATAGCGAGTAGTTGGTCACGGCGAATGTGAGCACAGTGAACACAGGCAGAAGCAATTAACAATATAGTTTCCTTCGGCATACCTGTAGGGATATCTCACCGACTGTCTCATTGGTGAATGACAAGAATGCAAATCTTGTGGCCGACATGTAATCGCTAAATTAACCATTGCAGACCGACATTGTTTTAGCCCGAATTTTGTGCTTGGCCAACATGAATTTGAAACGTATGGTTTTTTTAATGTTGGTGTATATATATGCACCCCGATTGTAATTGAGGAGATATTGGAGGGAGATTTTAGAATAGATAGATAGGGTAGATTAGGAATGGGCACAATAGAATAAAGTTATCATTCTGGAGACTATGTGCATGTTTTAAAATGGTGAATTCAAGGGGAATCAACTGGTGTGGCAGGTTATTTTTGGTATCAAATGTCTGTTGAGTTTATTGAAAAGTATTGCTGAAGCTGTCTCCATTTTGATTTTTTCTGGTTGTTTAAATTGGCATAACAATTTTATGTTCAGTTTGTCAATGCACATTTGTTGTATTTGTGTGATTAATTAACTAGTTCTCTCAAGTAGAGATTAAATCTTTTTCGTTGATCACAGTAATCAAGGACACTCATCTGGATTGTTAAAGTATAGCTCAGTAGTCATAATTTTGCATTGTTTATACAAGTTATAAACAGATCATATGCCTGCAATTCAATCTTCTGCCAAAATAAGTTGCCCACTTCTGTTTCATTTGACTCTGGATACCCAACAAGGCACTGGTCTCTGCAACTTCATTATTTGAATTCATTCAATCTCTTTTTATCAGTTAATTAAGCATTCTAGGATTTAGATCAGAAGATAGCTATCAAGTTTGGTTTCATTTGTTCACTGTTGCCTTCCATTGTGGACAAAGCATTTCAGAAAGTTAATCACAAGTTAAGTCTGTAGTATTCAGAGAGGTACACCCGCATGGGTTTAGCAACACCTAAAGAGTAGAAGGTTGAGTTCTCTTAGGCTTGTCTGTTACCCTAAAGCATATCAAGAGATTGGCAGCCTCTTGAGGCATTCAGCCTACGTTTTTGAGAGATAACATCAACTTGTTTAACATGGAACATTGATGTAACCCAGTTTTTACTTATTTTTTATGGATTCAATGATCAAATTATGTGTTATAAGTACTAGTTCTATAATCTTTTGAAATTGATTCCTGCTTTATTTTCCATGTGATGATAATATTGAGCAAGATCTAGGATTTCAGCCCTTGCATGTTTAGTCACTATTAGAGCATCCCATCTTACAAATCATAGAGAGGTAGCTATCTTGAAGAAAAAATTGTAACTAAAAGTATCCTTAGGCTATTATACATTTTTATAAAAACTTCCACATGAAAAATTGTGTTAGGTTCTTCTTATCTTAGATTTTTCTCTCACTAATTTTATTTATGTGAATATAATAATGATTTGATAGGTTTTTTATCACTTTAATGAATTTAAAATATTATTTGTAATTTTATTTCCAATATTTTATATAAATTTCTAGAAGTTTGAAGAATGATTATTACGCATGTTCAATTGTAAAATATAATATCTCTTTTTTTTTCTATGGGTTTTTTCTTCTAGATTTTTGTGACTATAGCCCAATATAAGGTATTGATATCAAAAACATTGACCTTCAATATACTTTAAGATAAAAAAAATCTGCACTAGTAGTTTAAGAGTAAGAAGTTGTGTTATCCCAGAGTAAACTCATACAAGAGGGTAGTTTCACTAAGTGTGTTAAGTCAAACAAGGTGGTTTTGGATTCGATAATTTGTCTAAGTGTGTTAAGCCAAATAAAGATGATAATGAACTTGTAAACCCAAGGAATTTGTGTTATCCTAGAGTAAACTCGTGCACAAGATGATAGTTTGACTAAGTGTGTTAATTCAAACAAAGTGATTTGATTGGATTCGATTGATCAAGATTGATGAAGCTTGTTTTAGAAAAAAATTATTTTGATGATTTTGATGTGATGTTGATGTACGCATTAGATATGACTGATATTGATTGTTGGATTGATGTTCGACAAAAGATAAAGCTTGATAAGGAACGTCTTCTTGTCAGTTTGATTTCATGTTTGCCAATGCTCGGATCACCACATAAGTGTGAAGATATAGATCAAGATTTATTCCCAAAGCAAAATGTAAATATCTGCCCCCAGTGTCTAGCAATGTTTGAACGACCATGGGTGGATTCTTGGATAAATGGATGGATGAATGGATATGGATCATCTTGCAATAAGATAAGGGTGTTCAAATAGAGGTTTCTCATTTGGATAATGCTTCAAGGTTTAAACAACATTGGGTAGGACAAGATCAATGAAAATGACCCATGTCAAGATGTTTACCACAAGCAAGTGTAAAGTGTACCCCAAAATTTTATCAAGATAATGTAGATAGATGGTAATGGGCTAGATAAACGGTGTATGGATGAGAAGATGATATGGTTGGAATGTTGGCTTTATTATTGATGTGATAAGATGCTTTATGTTGAAATAGCGCACACAGATGCTCAATTCTATAGATGACGCCTATTTACTAGGTTTTCATCATGGTACCTATCCAAAGCGCCACCGAAGTGGTTTTCGTTCGAGGACAATTTTTTTCTTTACTATTTTCAATCCTTTTTCTGATTTGTTTTTGGATTTTTATACTTTTTGATTTTTTTGTTGTCACCAGGATGCTTGTTTGCCAGGTTTTCATCAAGGTGACGATTTTTTCAGGACATTTTTCTAATTCTTTTTATTTTTTATTTTTATTTTTTGTATTTTATAAGAGATTTTAAGCTGATGTTGAATCACCTAGTGGTGCTGATGTAGATGCTTCTTTCATAACGTGCCATCAGTATCCTCCTTGAAGAATTTGCTTTGCTAAGATATGTGCACTTGAATGCAACTTTTGGGATCCCTGATTTGCTTTGTTGATACTAGAGTTAACTTCATCTTTATGCGCACATCGCGATAGAGTGCCTTCTAAATCCTTATGATGAAGAGTCGTTGCCAATACATGGTCAATGTGAGAGTTGGATATTATGCGTGGAGGCATGGATGGAGTGTGTTTAGGGATAAAAGATGGATTGGTTGATAGTTTGGAACCTTTGACTCTCCAAACTTGGGAAGATGAGCAATGATGGGTGGTTACGAAAGTGTATGTGGAATTAGGACCAACAACTCGATATACTTTGTATGTCGCTTGAGAAGCCTGCTTTTTCCTTTCTGGACATCTTTGATGGATACTTTTCCCTTTTTTATTTTTCCCCATAGTTTCTTTGACTAATGGAGTTTGATAGGGATAATTTTTCTTTGTATTCTTTGGTATCCATATGTATTTAATTTGTCCTTCATGCTTCAGTACTTCTTTTTCTTTGATGACATTCTTCGTTCTTTGTTTCAAATCTTTCTTTTGTTGTTGGTCCCAATTCGTGGATGGGGTGATAGGTGGATGAAGATTCATGATGTGGCGGGTTGTAGTATTGGCATTGGATTCATCATAAGGATTCTTCATGCTCCCTATGTTGGCATTTGCTTGAGACGAAGTTGCCCCCAGTTTTATGGAGGTATCACTAATTTTTTTATATCCCTTGATTATCGAATAACCAAGTCCTTGATGTTTAGGATTTCCAAAAATCTGCACTGGCTCCAGGATACCTTATTCGTGTAGGCCTAATCCCCTACCTTGATAATTCATCTGCTCAAAAATTTTATCTGCAATAGGATATGATTTACCTTGGAAACAAGGTGCTAATCCTTTTGTGCTTTGTTGTGGACCTTCAAAAGTGTCAGCTTCTTTAGTGATGAGATAGCTTGCCCTTAAAAAGGTGAGTGGTCCAAGTTTATAAGTGATAGAATCCTCCGCATGTGGGATGACTCCTTGATTGATACCTTTGGATTGATCTTGTGAGATATCAGATTGTACTGCTTCATTAAGAAGTGTTGATAATTCATTGTCCCCATAAAAATCTTCCTCATGATTCATTTCACGAGATGTTTCTGATTTACGACTTTTGTAGGAGTCTTCTTCATGATCTATTTCTGATATGTTTTTACAAGATTTTTCTGATTCACAACTTCTGTAGAAGTCTTCTTCATGATTTTTTTCTGCCATGTCTCCAAATTTTTCTTCATCTTTGTTATGTGTACAAATATTAAGAGTAGGAGACTCTTGTTCCTTCGTAATGATGTCAAGAGTATGAGACTCTTGTTTTGAATGAAGATCATCTACATGTCCATCCAAAAGAAGCATCTCATGGGTAGATGGAGGGGTATGTGTTATATGGATATGATCATCATTTGTGACATCTTGTATAGATAGAAGAGTGCCCATTAGATCATTGTAGTATCCTGGAGATGCGAATTCTTGATCTTGACTAGTTTCAGAATTGCTTTCAATATGCTTTGGATCAAGCTCTTGACATGGGTTGATTTCAAAGGATGGATTACTTAGAAGGGATTCTTGGACATCGTCATTAGGCATGGGAAGTAGCTTAATATCCTCTTGATCTTTGAATGGATTTGGATCAAGTGTTAAGCTAGGGATTCCTTCAATATTTGTAACCATGAGGTCAAAGGATTTCAATATGTTTTGGGAAGGAACATTGCTAGACCTTGGTGATAGATTTTGATCATGCTTTGGAATACGTTCTTGAGATATGTCCTCTAACTCATAAGGTGATGTAGAGACCTTTTTGATATGATCATTGGTTGATGGATCATAGATTATGTCAATGGGATCAAATAATTGTAACACATCTTGAAATAGATCACTAAAAAGTGGCTCTTGATGAATGTTGATTTGATAACTGGATGGGGTAGAAGAATCTTCAAGATCTTGAACATCGTTTTCAACAATTGTGGAAGAGAGATTACGAATTTCTTCAACCATGTATCAAGTGATGTTGACATTTCTTGAATTTGATCATTGTTGGGTATTTTTGGTGGATTTTGATCGTGATTGAAAACTAGCTCTTGGTGTATGTTTAATTGATGATTGAATGAGATGGAAACATCTTCACTGTTGTCATTGATGGATAGATCTTGATCATTATTTTCAACAATTACGGTGGGAATCTGTTGCATGTTTTTCTACGCGAGTAATGTTTGTGTTTTCTATTGAGTCAACAATGCTTGTTGTCGATCGTGTTTTTGTTGTACCAACAATGATTTTTGTTGGGCTTGTTGTTGTGTGACTTGTTGATGGACTTTTTGATGGATTGCTTGCAATAATGCCCAGAATTCTACTTGCCCTTGTTGAGCTTGGTGTTGGGCTTGAGCTTGTTGGGCTACTTGTCCTGCTTGCGCAACTTGTGTGGCTTGTTGGGCTTGGAGTACCTTTTGGTAGGCAGCTTGTTGTGTGGCTTACAACACGATGGAGAATGAATTGACCATGTTGTGTTTTGGCGGTGGTGGCGGTGGTGGTGGTGGTGGGTTGCGGATGGTTTTGATTGTTGGGATTGCTTGGATGGTTGCCACCTACTATTGTGATATCGATGGAAAAATGGGATGATTTGGTATGATGTTTTGATTTGGCACTATAGGTTGATTTTGAACATTTTTGTGGTTGAGAATCATATTGCCTTGATTTAGGTAACTTTTATTTTGCATGGTGTTACCTGGACTTGAATCAACATATGGAGTTGCCAATATATTGCTAGGATTTTGAACAACATTGATGGGATTTGCAAACATGTCTACCCCAAAATTTACCAATTGCGGATTCGAAATGGTTATGTTTGACAAACTTGTATTTGGCATGTATGGATTTGGTGGGATAATGTTGTTTGGAAAAATCATGCATTAAGCATTTGGTTGATAGATTTGCAGATTTGGACTTGGATTTAAATCTATCATTAGAAAAGGTGTTCCAAACTTTAGATTGGGCATACTCACATTCGTATCATTGAAGTTTGGAGGAGATAATGATGCCATGTTTGAATTGCATAAATGTGAGTTTCAATAATCAATTGGTATTGCAAAACTTGGATAGTTTGGTTGACTCAAATTGCTCATGATGGATGAATCAAGTTTATATTCCATGTCCCTCTTGTGTTGAGATCGAGTTTAAACAATAAAATGAAGATCAATTTTAAAGAATGTAAGAGATGAACCTCTAATTCTTTAGATCGATCTAAACCTTAGGTTCAAAGAAGCGAAGAACTAGGATAATTGAAGGATCAAAGCGATGTCGAGGATGAGATAAATGAAAGATGAGTGATACGAATGAATGGAACTCTTAAAGAAACTTTCAAGGAAATGCTAAACTTTTTACGACTTTGATTGATCGTGATTGAATTGATAGTTTGACTAAATGTGTTAAGTCAAAAAAAATGTGATAAATGCACTTGTAGACCCTAGGAAGTTATGTTATCCTAGATTTGACTTGTACATAAGAGGATGGTTTGACTAAGTGTGTTAAGTTAAACGGGGTGATGATTTGATAATTTGGCTATGTGTGTTAAGCCAAACAAGATGAACTCGTAAACCCTAGGAAGTTGTGTTATCCTAGAGAAAACACATGTATAAGATGATGGGTTGACTAGGTGTGTTAAGTCAAACAAAGTGGTTTTGATTTTTCCTAAAAGTTTAGCATAAAAGATGTTTACAAAGTTTCCAAGAGTTGTTGGTGAGGTGATTTTTGACTGATTTTGATGGTTGAGAGATGGATGAAAGTGATTGAATTTGATCCTAGACTTGACCTAGATAACACTTCTTCTTACAAGACCTCAGTGTTGAAGGACATGCTATACTTCCTATGGGAGGAAAGAAAACCTTTCAAAAAGTTAGGGATTCTACTGATAGTAGAATGCATACAATTGAGGGTTGTTCCTTGAAGCTTTCTTGTAAAAGTTGTAAACCAATATTTCCCTAAATTCAAAAAGTCTCTCAAGACACTCCTCACGAGCTTTCAGACTAAGCTTCTTGAACTTTGGTTTTGGGATTTTGATCTTGTGGGAAATCATGTTAGAAAACACATGTGTAATCTAGTTTTTCTTTTATCTTGTCTTAGTGTATTCTTTTTACCAAAAGCACTTGCTTGATTATCTTTCAAACTGTATGTCTAATGTCCCACTTTCGTTTTGATCCCACAAAGTCCATTATGTGGAAATCAAGGAAAATAGGGAAAAAATTATCCTATGTTTAACCTTATTGAAAACAAATGATGATAGAATCCAAGCACTTAGAAACCTCTAAGGATATGATCCCTAGGGAAAGCAAGAGTTCTTAAATTCGTCAAAGGTATTTGTTTCCTAAAAGGGGTTTGAAATTTGAAGGTCCTGTGAATGTTTGTTTTCAAATGTTTTTAGGACCATGCAATGTATTCTTCACTTCCAAGAACTTTTTATAACCCTAGGATGATGAGAAAATATTTTGTTGGGTTCCCACTTGGACAAATCCAGCTGCACATATTTTGTGCGGATGACTAGACGCTTGACCACACAGGCTCCCCCTTACAGTGCACACACTTCTCAGATCAGCCAAGCATCAGTACCCATGATTCTCCCATGGCATAATTTTCATTTCTACAACAAAACCACATGTATAACGTGGGGCAGCTTCAAAGGACATGACCTTTTGCACCAACAAAATAGATAAGGATTTGGCCTTTTTCTAAACAAAGGGTTTTAATGCGGGCATTTCATTCGTGGGGTATTATCCAACGTCGATGAGAGTCCATTTTAGTTTATCTCATCGTAATAATCCTTGTGATTCTTGAACTTTCCTCAAGAACCCGCACTTATATACCGGTTGGAAGTCGCTTGGCTTTAGCGTGTTCCCAGTTGGGTCGCTCCCTTGGGTGAGTACTTTTTCCCACAAGGTAGGCCCTCTAAAGGTATACAATAGCGAGTAAGTGAATTCATAGTTCAATCATCTTTGTTTATGTGAACAAAGAGAGAACACTCGCAATGCCTTTCTCTCACACTAGACAAGCCTTGTTCAGTTTTAAGTTCCCAAAACAAAATGTGAAGGCAAATATTTTTGACAACTTAATATCACCAAAATGATTTTGATTCTCAAGATCGCTGTGATGTGCGAGAGAAGCACATACGCATTTTCAGATGATATTACTTTGTAAAAGATATTACAAATCATGAAAAACACACATTCATTTTAGACCTCAAAGCAGTGATGAGTTCATTTTAAAAGCACCAAATGAGATATGAAGTTTTCCTTGTTCAATTTTAAGTCCAAATCAAAATCTAGTAAATGACTCTAAGGTTCAAATTTTAACCCATTTTGAAAAAGAAATATCAATCACTGATTAATTTTAAATCTAAATTGAAAGGTGATTTGGTTTGAAACAGAAAACAAGAGCATAAAATGGAAGCTCAAGATTTAAAACAAGCATTAAAAAATGCTTTTGTCAAGTTCAACTTGTTTAATGATCAATTTTCAACTCCAACATTCTTCCAAGATTGTTTCCTTCACTTCAGTATTTGAGAATTCCTTGTGCAAAAAAAATCCCTACAAGACAAAAGAGACAAATTACGTGAAGACCAAATTACTAATTAATCTCATATTATTAAATTCAAATAATAAAATGATTTTAGAGACCAATGAGAAAAAATAAAAATTAATAGGAACCCTTATTTTCCATAGCCTTCCCACAACATTAAAGCCTCAAAATTATGCCAATGATTAACATAGTCCACATTAGCAATTCAAATTTAGACAATTTGAAGTAGCCAAGTAAAGATTTGCAGTGATTTAATGTAACCAAATAAAGGTTTTGATTCCCATCCACCCAAGCCTACAAAATTTCATAAATGAGCAACACCTAACAATGAAGATGCTTGCATAACCATAAATGAGTGACTTTAAGATGCAACTTCTTTGGTATTTAATGCAACATCTATGAATTTATTCTATTGATGCCATCTTATGTTACTAATCCAAACACATTGTCCTAAGAAAATAGATGTTAGATATAGCCTTGTATAAACAGAAAGCATAATGAATAAAGTAGCATAGCCTTCCATGCATTAAATATGTATTCATTGTTTTCGTATCCTCCATCCACTGGTTATTATCTAGAGAGAAAGATTCTACATAAAGACATCGTTGCAGAAAAGATCTTCTCATAAAGATGTCACTGCAGGAAGATTTCTATAGAAAGAGGTCCAAATATTTCTCAATAAAAGATCAATAAAATAGATATGACCACTCCAAAACCCTGCAACTTTGGTGGATGGGACATCAAATAAGTAGTTAGTCACTTATTGAGAGAGAAAAAAAATGCCAAAACATTAAACACTTACTGCCTTCAAAACACCTGCATATAAACATTAGCTCATTATGTAATTGAAAGCATTAAATTCTATCATCGAGTACACTCATGATCTCAGTGGCTCGAGGCTCTAGAAGTGCCCAGAATACAACATGAACTTGACCTTGATTAACATTGTATGACATGAACTTGACCTTGATTAACATAGTATGACTGTCATGAAGTGCACGAAAGGGAGGAGATCACGCCAAAGATCTCAGGCACATGTATGGCACGTCCCTACATGGTTGAATCGGTAGCTATACTCAAAGCTGTTCACACCAACTAGACTCTTGAAGTGATCAAATCTGCCCTTATGACAATTACGTACAGCAAGAGAAAGTATTAACCAGTCGAAACAATGGTAGGCCTGGTACACCTTTTGGTATTGGTGCAAGCTACATGGATCCTGAGAAAGCTCTTAACCCCAGATTAGTCTACAACATCAGCTCAGATGATTTTCCTTCTATCTCTGCACTCTCTAAGTAATCAATCCCTCAGACCTTTCAACTTTTATTGGATAGGGCCTTTCCATGTAATCCATATCTTTTCTAGTGGAATATAAGATGAATTTGTTCCAATAGGAAGCACTGATAAAGGAACCACATGCGCATTCAGAGAGAAATAGACTGTATCTCAGCAGAGGTAAACGCAGGTAGGGGATGGTAGACAAAAGAGGTCAACCAATTCTTCATTAGGAATGACATAAGGTAATCATTTTGTTAAATGTCTCCATCTTTGCAAGAATGACACAAAAGATTCACCTGGTTTTTGTTTGGTGTTGAAAAGGTTTGTCATGGTCACTTTAAAGTCACAATTGAAACTATAATTGGAGACAAATTTATCAACCAATTCTTGAAAGGATTTGATGGTCGGGGGTAATTGTGAAAACCATTACATAGCTTCTCCTCCTAGACTGCGGGGGAATAATTTCATAATGTATGTTTCATCAACAACAAATTCCATGGTAGTAGCACAAAATTGTCTTAAGTGATGTTTAGGATCCCCTTTTCCATTATATTTGTCAAGTTTTGGTATGTCCTAATGGTTAGGAAAAGGTGGCATTGGTATGCTTGGATCAAAGGGATAAGGACATATTTCTTTGATGGAAAACTTATGAGATGATGCTTTATGGTTCTTAAGAGTGTCCAATTCTTGTCTCAATGTTCTAAGCTCATCCAAAATAGGATCATTTGTAGGTGTGGGTTTTGAAGTCTTTGAAGATCGCTTGTAACCTGGTTGTAGATAAAAAGGTCTATGATCTTTGATTCTACCATCGTTGCTTGTTTTGGGATGTTTAGATTCACTAGATTCAGGTTGGTCATTCATCAGGAGCAGTGACATGTCAAAATCAGGAGGCATTTTGATTCCTTCATCAACAAGGGCTTTGAAGTATTGTTGTGGGTTACGTTTGACTACCTCCGTAAGAAGTTTAGTGAATCTATGGTCCTTAAGTGCTCCTTCTATATCGGATTTGGTTATTTCTTCTTCATCAGTTTCATTTGTTTCTATAGTTGCAACACTAATGTTATCTTCGCCATTAAAGTCTCTTCCCCAAGGGTTCCCTTCTTCTTGAAACATTTTTGCTCTTGTTCTAGGGGTCGTAGTTGATTGTTTTGATTTTCAATCTAAGGTAATGTATGAAACCTAAGACTAGGATGCAATGAAAAGGATATGATTCTAAGATGAGATATGAAAGTGGTAAGGTATGATATGACAAGCTAAGAATGCATAAACTCAAAGGCAACTCTAGGTCCAAAGTTGGTTATGATGTGAGGCTTTACTTGTGTTATGATGGATAGACACAAGGACCAATGAACAAGAGAGGGTATGTAGGAGATGATGGACTCCATAAGGATTTCCCTACTCAAGGATAATGGTATGTTACCTAACTCAAGGATGATGAACCTCAAGTGATGCGTGTGATAGATAGCCAATGGTTTGATTTCAAGACCTAGGAAGAGTAGCCTAAGTGCAAGCTAAGGGTTTTGTTTGATCGATGATGAATATGCAAAGGACTAAATTCTTGGAACATGCAAAGGGTAGGTGAGATGGTCTTGATATGAAAAGGGGTTGAACATGCAAGAACTAGGTGGAGTGTTATCTATATGCAAGGACTATGTAATGTCACCTATGTATGCAAGACTAGTAATATGCAAGGGCTAGGTGGAATGAAAGATCTAGGTGGAATGCAAGGATTGAAAGATCAAAGCTGAAGGATGATGACCCCAAGAAATCCAAGTGATAGGTTCACGTTGTATGTTTGTGTTGTTGGACCCTTTGAGGTTTGAAAAGTTTGAGATGTTGCAAGTTACTAGGTGTGATGTTTATTTGAGGTCTATTTTGGAAGACACATGCAAGACATAGCAAACAAAGTGTTTGAGTTTAACAATACAAGCACAAATCCTAAGGTTAGAAAGGAAAATATCTACTAGATTCCACATGGGTTTCCCCAACCGCATATTCTTAGCATGTGAATCTAGAAGCTTGGCTACACGGGCTCCCCCTTATAGTCCACTCACTTCTCAAGCCAACCAAGCTTCCAACCCCCATGAAACTCCCATGGCAGATTGATCACCTCTAATAAAAACTGCGAAGATGTGGATGCCTTCACACCGACCAGTGCTGTGCTAGCAAATAGAAGGATTTTGGCAACTAAACAAAGGTTTTTAATTCGAGACCCCCGTTCGAGTGGCCATACATGGGGCACAATATTAAGCTCAGTTTAGGAGACACTCCAGCCTGAAGAGGTTATGCTCAATAGGGTTTTGGGGAGTACTACTTGATCCGTATGACATATCCACACTCGTAATCCTAGGCTTTCCCTTAGGATTCACATTTATATACCAGTCAGGGGTAGCTTGGCCCAAACGGTCTGTTGCCGGTCTTAGTCACCTTAGGGTGAGTACATTTTCCCACCAAGGTAGGCCCAAGTTCTAGAGCCAATAACTGTTTCTCTTGCACCTAGGATCGCACAAGTGTGCAAGGGGAGAGGATACTTCGATTATTGAATCGAGGTAAGATATAAAATAGATGGGTCTGACTTTCTGATCACCTAGTTTGCACAAGGTGAGAGCATAATCACCTACCACCTTCAAGCATAGCAAATAGTGTTCATTGAACCCCTAGTTAAGCCTATGTGAGAGAAGACAATTGTTCATTTTAAAGCACCAATTTGAAAAGTTTTCTAATCTAAAAGACAATTGGTTTCAAATTCATGTCTTCGACGAACATCCTGCAGCAAAATCTCATTAGTAGTCTCATGCCTCCTTTCTTCGACAAGCGAATGTTTTGATTTTCAATTCTTTGTCAAATGAACCTGCAAGAGAACCCAAACTAATAAAATTAGTCCCCCAATCAAACAAAAATAAAATAAAATAAAATTAGCATTTACCCAAGAATCTAGTTTAAAATAAAATAAACTTTAAATTATTGAGTTAAATCTAAATAAAAAAAAATTAAAATCTAGATTCAAAGACTAAATCTACATTAGAGATTAGATCTAAATTAAAATTAAAAGCTAAATCTAATCTAAACTAAAAGAAAAATTAAGAGAAAAGTTAAATTAAAAATTAAAAGCCAAAGTGAAGGTGAAAATCTAAATTAAAATCTAAATTAAATCTAGATCAAAGTTAATTAAAATCAAAATTAAATCTAATTTAAACTAAATTAAACTAATCCTATGTTCTAAATTACAAATTAAATCTTAAAAAAAAAATGTTAAATCTAGTTAGAAAGCTAAATTTAATTTAAGAAAAAAAAATTAAAAAAAACTAAATTCTATGTTAAAACTAAATCTAATTTTAAAGTTAAAAATCTAATTCTCATAAAACTATTTCTAATTTAAAAGATAATTGATCTAGAACTAGAAATTAATCTAAAATCAAAGACTAATCTACAAATAAAAACCAATTTAAAAAAAAGAACTAATTAGAATTAATCTAAACTTTGAACTACAAGATTAAATCTAAGTTAACGATAAAACTAAAACTAAAACTAAGATTAAAATTAAAAATAAATCTAAGATTAAAATAAAATTAAAACTCAGTAAAAAATAAAATTAAAACTAAGATTAAAATAAAACTGAAACTAAGTTTAAAATCATGAGTTATTATGCTCTGCCATGCACTGTGTTGCAGTAGTTTCAGAATTTAAAAACACAAAATAGCAAACTACAGTATTTATGGTGACTGCTGAAATGGGAAGCATTCATCCATCTTCGCTTGCAACATATCAAAAGATTAAAGCATATTCTACTAGAATTCATAAAATGCTGCTAGAAGCATAAAGAAATTAGACAGATAAACTATTTCAATTTCCAGTAGACCATGAAAATCAGATCCAAATTTGAGGAAAACAAATCACTTTCTTCCCTTACAAATATTCAAAAATTAGCACAAAACAATGGAATAGATGTGTTTGAAATTGAAAAAGAAACCGTGTCAAAACAATCCATTCATAGTTCTCAGCAAAGACCTTCAAAAATCTGTAGTCATGAAAAGAGACAACAATCTCTTATATCTTCTCATGACAACAACAGTAGCAATGTAAGTAACCATCAACAGTGTAGCCAAACAAATGTTGATTGGAATGAAAAAAAAATTAACTGGAAAAATTTGAAGAGCAGTGATCACGTTTTTTTATTTAAAGCTATTTTTTTAGAGCTTTTGCTTGCTGTAAATGAATTCTTTTACCCCTAAAACAATGTCTGATACATTCTTCATGACCAGAAAGCAATTTTAGAGATGTTCTAAGCATTTCAAACTACTTAATAGTGAGAAAAACATGGCAACAAAAATAAAAACGTGATTTCATTTGTTTCTCATGCTTCTCCAACAAATTTGATGTTGCTAATATGGTTTCAAACAACCCAACAACAACAAAAAAATGAGACAACAATAAAATGAAGAAACGATTGCTCGTTCACGTCGGGCTCACCATTTTGTAAGCTCTCAAAAATGAATAGTTCTATGAAGAAGAACCATCATTTCCAGACCTCAACAATAGAGCAGTTTCAGATTTAAAAGCAAAAACTAGAAATGAAACTATTCTAAACTCTACCAAAGATAATCAAAATGCTTCCAAATAAAAACTAGTCTCCATTGGCATCCTATCACCAAAGTCTTGTTATGCACTTTTGCTCTCAGATTTTTGCAAGCATAGATGCATCAAGAGGCTATTAGTGAATGGATTAAGCAAAGCTGTGAAGATATGTGTATGTGCAAGTTTCATGTAGGGGTCAAAATGATAAGAGAGTCTTGTTTAAATAGGAATCTTTAGGGTGAATGCAAGTTGTGGAAGGAGTGTGGGATAAGAGATTGGCTTGGAGGAAAATATCCCACATGCATGAGATGGGTAAGATAAAAGATTGAAATGGATAAATGTATGTAGATGGCAAATGAATAATTTAATGAATATTTGTGATATTTTAAATGAATATGCAAATGCATGAAATGTGTAAATGCATTAATGTATTAATATTTTATGGTGGATAAATTATTATGAAAATGATTTTAATGAAGCGATTATGGACAAAGGTTTTATGAGTATAATATTTGAATGGAAATGAATGAAATATGAATATGAGATGAATGAATAAATGGAAAGATTATTAAATGATTTAATGATATTCTAGTGATTTATGCCTAGATGGTAAATGATAAATGACCAAATGATTTTATGAATAATGCTTATAGATGCCTATAAATTCTTATGAATAAATGGTTATAATATATGGATAATTGAATGAAATATGAAATGATTTAAAAATGATTACAAGGACATTTTTATGTGTCTACAAGATGGAATTTCAAATTTCAGAAATGACATGTGAGAGGGAAAAGGGAATGAAATAAATGCCACTTGACTCAATGCACAAGGACATGTAAGAGGAATGAATGCCTTGTTGGATGTACAAATTCACTTGGACTTTTTGAAATCAAATTGAGGGAATATTTCCTTTTTGATGCCATGTGAGGGAAAATAGAGATTTAATAAATCAATTAAATCTATTTTCATGTGCAAGTTGAATTCTCTAGAAGATTTTAGTGATAGGGATCAACTTAATCAAGATTTTGATTAATTTAATGATGGATTAGACAATGTGACAACTTTGACTTAAATTGATCAATTAATTCAAATCAGAATTGAGAGGAATTGATTAATTAAATAAATGATTTTGATTTATTTAACTGAGTGGGAAAATGTTAGATTAAATCAAATAAGGTTTAATTTATTTAATTTGATAAGAGGAATTTAGAAAATTTAATCAAATAAAATGATTTATTTAATTAAACAAAGACATAATATTAATTAAATTAAATTCATTAATTTAATCAAAGAAGGAGAAAGACTTAATCAAATAAACAATGATTTATTAAATTAAGAGACAAAATATGATGAAAAGTTGAGAGTGTGATTCAGGAAGAAATGTTGTTAATAATCAAGATCAAGTGTGTCGAACTGAATTTGCACATTTTCCATGTCTACATATTGCCCCTCTTTGAACCAATATACTTGTTGCATTGATTCAAAGAATAAACTGTTGGGATCAAAGTCAAAAATTTCTTGATTTTTTTTTTAGATGCCCCACTGATGCCCCAGCGAAGGATTATGCCGGTATATTGCCCCCTCGAGAGATCGAGTGGAAATGTTAATTTTTCAATTGATATCATGATAAAATGTGAGAGGAGTGGTTCTATTGATCAGAGGATGAAAGATAATTCTTTGATGTAGACAGATCTGATGATGTATAGACAGTCATCGACTATGGGTAGTCTCTTGTATATCTTGATTCAACATAGTGATTTTAGATAGAAATGTTAGTAAAGATATAGGAATAAGAAGAATAAGATGGATGGAAGGAGGATCCAACAAGCGTACATTATGATGATGATGATTTGTTTACCAGGAGTTGGGATTTTTGAAGGGCCAATTAGTTTATGTTTGATAATACACATAGGTATGATGCATCAAGGTATAAAGGACCAGGATGGCATTGTACATAGTGTGATGGAATTTGAATCAATGATCAGATAGGAGTATTCTTGTTCACACTTAGCATGCATACTTCATTTAGGATATGGTTCAAACATTCTAAACACCTCGGGCCAAAAAATAGCAAAGAAAGCTTTCTTATGTGGTCAACAAGATATCTAAAACATCCTCTCCACAAACCAAACAAAGCATATATGACTAAGTTATTTTACAAGAGTATCCCACAATCGCAATAGATAAAAAAGATAATGATCTTTGCCCCATTCATTTCTCTCTAAACCTATTTTGTTTAGGTATCATCGAGAGGTCCTTGGAATGAGCGCAAAATAGGATAAGCCAATAAAAGACCAAATAAAGAAAACCAAACAAGCTAATGTTTTTCATACCACTAGCCAAGACTAAACTACTCTGAGGTACCTGATGCTTATGTCTATCATGGGAAGCACTCATCCTAGGACATGTACTGAGCAGGGTTTTGGTGAGATTGATTTGGGTGATAAGTTATTGATACTCTGAGTTGATCAACTTGCTTGCTTACTGACTTAGGCTTGAGAATCTGATGATTAGGTGTTCACTTTAGAACTTGCTAAACTTGCTTCTGACTAACTCACCAAAAGGTGAAGGCAACGATTGACTTTATTATGAGTGATGACAATCATGAGTGAAAGTGATATGAAATGAATGCACCATTTTGGATTTTCAAATATTTTTGAGGTTGTTTTTGGTATTTTTGAAGATGTTTTGCAAATGTTTTTGGTATTTTCTGATTTACAACGAAGAGACTAACTAAAGACCTATCCTAGGGGTGTCGGGATCAGATCGATAGATTGGCCCTGCCTACGTTATACACACAGAGACCACGTAGTTTGATTGACGAAAAAATTTGATGATGGTAGGGTGGGCAAGCAGATTGCTATTTTATTGCGACAAATGCCTAAAGGTAAACTAGATGGGAAAATAGATTGTCAATGCGACGGATGCCTAAAGGACTGAGCTAAATGTAAACTAGATGGGAAAATGGATTGCCAATGCAACAGATGCCTAAAGGACTAACCTAAATGTGAAAAAAGATGGCCAAATGGATTGCTAATGTGACAGACACCTAAAGGACTGACCTAAATGTAAACCAGATGGGCAAATGGATTGCCAATGTGACGGACACCTAAAGGATTAACCTAAATGTCTAAGGAGATGATCAAATATTAACCTTGCCTACGTTCAAGCTCAGAGACGACGTAGTTCAGACAAGGTGAATGACTGAAAAGACTCAATGATGAATTTTTGAAGATTTTCTGAGATTTTGACATGTTTTTGGATTTTTTGATTGAATTTTCTGAATGTTTTTGAATTTTCTAGTTGATTTGGGAAAAGAAAAAATGATATGCAGAAATCCGATCTACTGCTAGTTTCAAGGACATGCCCCCATCATTTAAGTGATAGACTACTTCGATAAAGGCAGGACAAACTGACCTTAGGAATATGCCAAGTAGTACTATGGTGGAATATGTTATGGTCATCAACTCAAGCTATGGTATGGATGCAAGCGGATGGGTGGGTGGAGAATTAATGAAATATGATGGAATGGATGAGTGAGTCATGCAGATCTTGGTAGGTGGGGAGTTCTTTATTTACACTTGGCACCTGTTTTCTAGGTTTTCACCAAGGTACTTGTCCAAAGTGCCACTGAAGTGGTTTTCACTAGAGGATGATTTTTTTTTCTTTACTATTTTCAATCATTTTTCTAATTTTTTAGATTTTTTGGACTTTTTGATTTTTTTGTTGTCACCAAGACGCCTTTTTGCAAACTTTTCATCAAAGTAACCATTTTTTTAGGACATTTTCTGATTTTTTTTGTATTTTTGGTTTTATACCTTGCAAGATTTTAGGCATAAAATTTTTTGAGGTGAGAGTTGTTTAGAGGCTCCTGCAGATGCTCGCCTTCTGGTGTTGCTAATTGATATGCTCTTGATTTATATTTCGCTATGATGATGAAAGGTCCCAGCCAGTTAAGCTCAAATTTTCCTTTGCTCTTTGGATTTGGCACATTCTTTTTGTTCTCTTTCATCACAAGTTCGCCGACTTGGAAGGTGAGTTGCCTGATCTTCTTGTTGTAACTTCATTTCAGGTGATTCTAGTAGATGTATAGATGATTTATGGCATCCATGCACCATTCATCTAGTAACTCCAGCTCATTTAGTCTTGTAACCTTGTATTCCTCATCTGTGATCAGGTCTTGCAATGATATCCTTAGTGACGGGAGCTTGATCTCGATAGGGAGGATGACTTCTGATCCATAGACCAAGGAGAATGGGGTGGCGCTTGTTGTCGTGTGGATGTTGGTGTGGTAGGACCATAAGGTGGGATTTAACTGCAGATGTCAGTCATAACCGAAGTCATTGAGTATTTTCTTAAGGATCTTTAGAATGGTTTTGTTGGTAGCTTCTGCTTGGCCGTTGCCTTATGGGTAATATGGAGTGGAAAAGCAATGTTGGATTTTGAATTTTTCACAAAAGTCACACACATCCAGATTCTTGAAGGGGGTCCCATTATCAGAGATAATGGATTGAGGGATGCCATATCGGAAAATAAGGTAGTTCGGGATGAACTTGGATATTTTTTTTTCGATTATGTAGGTCATGGGAATTGCTTTGACCCACTTTGTGAAATATTTTGTGGCGGTGATGTAGACACATAAAAATGACCAAGACCTGCAAGCATTATTTTACCACTTTTTCGTCAAGACATGATTATAGCATTTTAATTATGTTTCTAACCCACATTCAGCCATTAATTAAATAGTTTATAATTATTTAATTAATTCATAATATCTCTCATTCTTCATGATTATTAAATAAATAAATCTTATTTATTTAATTTAATATGTCACTAATTGTCAATGTCTTCTAATAATTAAATAAAGTCATCTTATTTATTTAATTAATCCTTATCATTAATGTCCTCTTGATTATTAAATTAATATATTTTAATATATCTATTAATATGTCACTAATTCCTAAATCCTCTCTTAATTAAATAAATTCATTTATTTATTTAATTAATTAACTACTTCTTCTAAATTAAATAATTATTTTAATTATTTAATTATGGCATGTGACACTTTTATATTTTTAAATTAAAAAAATCATTTAAAAATATCTCACATGGTTAACTGATTCTTCATTTAGTAATTAATTTCAAAAATCAATTACTAATTACCTCACAAAATCTCTTTTTTGAATTAATTTAATTCAAAAATGGAAATATTCTTCTACAAATCAAGTAATTTCCAAAATTATTGATTTTCTAAAATCTCATCCTCCCATCTTCTGATTTTTACTAATTTCATTTCCACTATCACATTGAGTCTGGATTTAATTCATTTAATTAAATCTTATTTACACCTAGGGGTATTTTTCACTAACCCTAATTGAGGTTGCCTTATTGAATCTTGACCTTTGATTCTAGGGTATTCCTCAATCTCTCATCGTGTCCGTCCATTCAAGATTACATTTTCTATAAAATGACAATATTGATTTCATTTTTGGATCCATGATCATTTGTTTACACGTTTACTATAGGCATTCTTCCATCATAGGGCATTTGATTTTAGACATATTATTTGCTTGCATATTAGAAAATTGATTTCTAGTTTTCCTAGAATCATATTAAATCCTTCAAAGGCATTCGTTAGGGCTAGGCATTAGAGAAGTTTGCTCATATAGACAAATCTAAGGGCAATCCATCATTGCAGCAAGGCTTGAGAAGGTACAATGGGAATCATGGAATAGAGAAGATTGGTGAGACCATTCCGTTGTACATTATTCTCTTTTATATTCTTATGTATTTCATTGTTGATGTTTAAACTAACTTGCAGGTACAATTAACTGTTTGAACAAGTTTTGTAGGATTTTTAGATCATTACATTGGTGAACCAGACATTCCAACACGTCCTTTTTTGTAGGTGTCATATTTTTTTTTGCAGGTTCAGGGTACGAAAAGCCGCATTTGACAGATACTGCAACGCAAACGCTCTGTTGCGCCGCATTCGTATTTGTGTGTGATGCAAATGCTTTGCTGCGTCGCATTAGCTACTCGAAAAGCTGCATCTTCCATGACACATTTGATGAGCCGCATTCAAAACCTCACATCGCAAACGACTGGTAAAATGCAGTTTTCATTTTTTTTAATTTTTTTCTTGTTTATTGTAAACTGGATCCGATGCGACCGCGACCAGTATTCCTTTTTTTGTTATCTTTTCTCTTTAAGGTTAAAATGAACCAATCCTAGGATAGACACACTTAAGGTTTGAATTTATCAACCCTAGGGTAGGCATTTTTTTTTTAAATTTGGAATTTATCAATCTAGGATAGTCACCACACAAATTGTTGTTGAATTAAAATGAACACCATGTCTATGTGAAGCAACATCTTCACTTAGATTAGAAAATATTTTGTTGTGGGTTTAAAATTGAACAATTTCTTTGTGTGTTTTGGATAGTAGGCATATGCTCTCCCCTTTACTGGGTGATCAAAAAGCCAGACCTATCTTTTCTTTCATACTTATGCATTTATTGTTTTCATACAACCCTTAGAAGGCCTGTCGTAGTGGGAAAAAGTACTCACCCTACGGGAATGACCTAAGTGGGAACACCTAAAGCCAAGGTTTCCAACCCACTATAATCAAAAGCAAGTTGTTGATGAAAATCCAACTTGACAGTAGTTGATATGATAACCATCCCCAAAACCTTTGTTCTAAAGGTTGGGAGGTCTCTCGAGGGAGTATATCCATTGCCACACTGAATGGAAAGACTTACTAAGAACCTAGTGTAGTAGCCAGCCGTGTTAGTAACCAGACATCCTTTCATTCATGGTGCAAGGGGAGGGAAGAATCTCCCCCCAAGACACTCACCATATAATCACCACGGATTGTTTGCTCAGGGGATTCGGTATTCACTTCCGTCACCTTGAGTATGCACCTGGAAAAGACAAAAATACGGGCGCCCTCTAGGGGGTGACAAGGCTGTGTGAGTCGACATGATTTTAAGATGTGGGCTATGATTGCAAGGATGACCCACTTGAATTTTAAGAGTGAGTCTGTTTGAACAAGCATTTCTCAATTTTGATTTCTGTGTTTGCCAAGAATTATTAAAAATCTTCAAAAAAAATAAAAAATTACAAAAACACAATTTGGAATCACAAAAAATTGGTCAAAAACTACAAATTCTGTTCGGGTTTTTCCCTAAAACTTCATATTGTGATGCAAGTGCTCTGCTACACCGCATTTGACATCTTGAAAACCACATTCACTCTAATAAGCCGCATCTGAGCCATCAGGAGCCGCATTCACTCTGTCAAGATGCAATCGACAGTTACAGAGCCGCATTTGCAAACAACGAGCCGCATTTGGTTAACTGAGCCACATTTTCCAAACATAAACCCACATTCGCAACACTGTGTCTCATTCGACACTTCCTGAACCACATTCAATTCAGTGAGCTGCATCTGCTCTGTTGCAATGCATTTGCTAGACTTTAAAATCAATTTTTCACTATCAAAATAGAAAGTTCAGAACCTGTCTACAAGTCAATCAGATCTTTCTTCACTGTCACAGTCCAAACCAAACTCTGACTTGCTCAACTTTCCATCCAAACAATTGCATATTTAGATACCATTGTAGGCTCATCATAGGTCACTTTCATTAGATTGCACTGATAGTTTCACCACTTCATTAGACACTCACTTTTGCAGATTGTAGGAGTTGACTCTTATCATTCATTGTCCAAACTTTGCATTCAACAATAGGATATCATTGGACCCAATCACCCTTGTCATTTTGTCAATCCTTTGGTGAATTATTTCCAACTCAATAGTCTAGTGTGAAAATTTCACTTTGTCCTAGTTATAGTCCTTCCACGGTCCATTGGCTTTCCAAAAGTTGAATCATAGCAAAAATATTGTTTTTCCAAGTTTTTCCTCTTTAGATCTCTCACTAGTAAGTACATCTTAGGATCTTTTATTGCATTTCATTTAGTGTCATTCAAACTTGCATCCACAAGTCTTTTTCATAGCATCATTTTAAAAATCCAAACCAAAAACATAGTCTCATATTTAGATCATTTTCCTCCATCATTCCAAGTTGAGCAAAACTTTGTATGGTTGAAACTAGACTACAGAAAAAGAAAAGACTCATGGATTCCTTTGGACAAGACACCAACTTTCTTGAATTCACAACTGGCATGGATTCATTCCCTAATGCCATGAAAAATCCTTTTTTTGACATGGGAAATTCCACAATCAATCCTTCTAGCGACATGAACATACCATCATCTCCCTCACATATTTTTGAACCATTTATCCAACGGGATCAAAATGCGGATGTCTTTGAAGAAGACATATTAGCTGCCGCTCAACATCCAGAAGTTGTTGCTGTTGTAGAAGAAGTAGTCTTAAATGACTCTTCTAGATTCCTAGCTATGCTCCTTGACCAAGGGGCTAAGTTACCAAAGGGATTTGACCTTAACACTCTTAGAGCAACTTCTCCCACTCCAACATCATACAATTCATCCATGGGAGCGTCCTCACAGAATGTCATCATCACACTCAATTCTACCTCCCTTGGTCATACCACTACCACAACCAATACAACATCTATTGGGGGATCATCCTCCCAAACCAACACCACATAACAATCCATCCCCCAACAAGCATCCACCATTCCTTCACAAACAATGGGGGCAATCACATCAAACCTCCTAGGAACTACATCTAGTTCCATGAGTACATCAGAAAACCTACTATTAGGTTCTTCAAGTGCCACTGCAACCAACTCATCTAACCCATTTGGGAGAAATAAAAGAAGATTTTTCATCCAAGGCACCCAATCCTCTTCATCACAAGTCAATACCAGCATTCCCATGACCCAAAACACCAACACTTCTCAAGGTCATAATCTTTTATCTGGGAAAGGCAATCAAGGCACGCAATCATATACCCCATTTGGGCATCAAAAAGGCCATCAATCCTTCACCCCATTTGGAAATCAACAAGGTCCAAACTAGCAAGGGCCTCAAATCCAGTCCAATATGGTAGGATATCACATTCCCACTTACGCTTCTCAAGTCCATACGCAGCAGCACATCCCTCACCATAACAATCATTTCCAACAACCACCTAATCACAACACTCATTTTTCTCACCGACAACCAATTCCAAATCATAACATCTCATCACAATAGCAGGCGACCCAAGTTGCCCCTATCAACAACACAGGTGATGCTAGCAACCATCCAATGGTAGAAGCACTCACTCAACAACTCGTTGCTCTTCAAACACAAGTGGAGACCTTGCAAAAATCGAATAAAAAGTCATACATGTCACATGGCTTGTGTCCTTATCCGTTTGACACAACTTTATATATGCCACCATTTCCTCATGGATATCTGGTCCCTCATTTTCCCAAGTATAAAGGAAAAAAAAACCCCCTTGAACACATAAGGAAATTCACAACTAGTTGTATTGACATTGCTTATGAGCAAACTTATCTCATGAGACTCTTTTCTAGAAGTCTTGGAAGTCATGCACTAGAATGGTTCTCACTCTTGCCTAAGGGAATAAAAACTTGGGATGAACTGGCAAACAAGTTTGTCAAAAACTATGCTTACAATATCGACACAGACATTGACATCGTCTCCTTATGCAAACTTACCCAAGAGGATGCAGGAGAGACTTTCATTCCATTTTTTCAAAGATGGAGAACCTTAGCAAGCATATGTCCAGTAGAAATATCCAAAAAGGAGAAAGTAGCCATGTTTGTACAAACTCTCCTTGGACCACTAAGGTATAGATTACAAGTACATTATTGCACCACTTTTGTTGACCTTGTTGAAAATGGGGTTCAATTGGAAAAAGCCTTGATTGCCAAAGGTGAACTAAAATATGGTGGAAAAACCATCAACACAACCACCAATAATAACCCAAGTAGCTCAAACGACAAAAAAAAATACTGGGTTAAAAACAAACACATCACAAATGACGGTGTAGTTGATGCAAAAACCGTCAATGCAACAGGGCATGTACTCACAATAAAAGGAGTACAAAATCAAAATGCACCTGTAACTACACCGACACCAACTTCCAACGCTATCCAAAACAATCATGCACAATCTAATCAAAGGCAGTTGCGTCAACCCCGACAGTTCCAAAAACGTACATACACCCCGTTGGGTGAACCCATCGAAACTGTCTTAAGGAAAATTCTCCAAAATGGTGTCATAACGCTAAAGGAGCCGAAACCACATGACCCTGGTCAATTCAAGCCATCATGGTGGGATGACAGTTCATTTTGTGATTACCACCGTGCCAAAGGGCATAAAACTTCTTCTTGTCGCCAATTGTGAAATCTGCTGCAAGACCTCATAGAGAACCACACCATTGAGTTGGGTGGTCAATCTTTTACATCCAATGCAGATCATACCATACACAAGAACCCACTGCAAGATCATGGTAAAGCATCCTCATCTGGCACAAAGCATACAAACAATCAAGCCAACCATATCTGTCCGGCCTATAATACTACTCATCCAGCATACAGTTATCCTGATGGTACTATTATTAACAATCTTCGTGTTGCTAATGAAGATGAATCTGTTAATACCATCAACATCGAAAGAGCCCCAGAATGTAATGTGACTACGCGTAAAGGCAAGGTCACTATCCTGGGTCCTTCTGCCCGTCAACCAAAGATCACCATACCCAGTCCATCCGCTAGACAATCCACCCCAAAACCGGAGTTCAACATTGTTGAGCAGTTAAATAAAACACCTGCTCAAATATCCATTCTTGAACTACTCCGTATTTCACCCACGCATAAGGCCATCCTCGATAAAGTACTACAAGAGTCAACTGTCCCAACCAACATCGATGTTAACCATTTTGAGACCATGGTCGGATACCTGAACTCGCCTCACCATATCACCTTTTCAGACAATGACTATTCCTCACCCAAGCCATCACATAATGATGCCCTCCACATTCAAGTCTTTGTCCACAAGCATAAGGTTCGACGAGTCCTAGTAGATGGCGGAGCAGGATTGAATATCTGCTCTCTAAAATTGGTCAAAGCTCTTGGTTTTTCTAAGGCATGGGTAGATGCTAGCAAAAGCATCGTCATCAAAGCATATCATGATGAAGAATGCGCTTCTAAAGGCATTATTACAATTCCACTTCGTGTGGGACCGGTCATCATAGATACCACATGCCAAGTCCTGGATCGTGATATCCACTATAATATATTACTTGGTCACCCTTGGATTCATGCTTTAAAGGAAATTCCATCCACATACCACCAATTCCCCAAATTCCCTTTTGATGGAACTGAGATCACCATCCCAGGTGATCCTGATCCATTCCAATACTGCACCAACCTACGAGCTAGTGCTGAGAACCAGGTACCCATCAATCAGGAGGCCTCATCTTCCACCGCATCAAAATACATTGACCCAATGACACTCACGAAATCATCCATTTCATCATCTTCTACCACACCATCTCCATCAACTTCCAACCCAAGTAAAGATATTCAAATCCAAGACCTTGGTTGTGGGGAATTTAAATTAAATACGGCTTATTGTATAACTACAATACCAAAGCCACCTAAAGTCTATGGCAGACCATGTTTTGCAATTGAGCCCAAAGTAACTTTCAACGTTCCACCAAAAAGTGTTTTTACATGGTGGGGCGACATGGGTGATGAAGACATCATTGACATGGATAATCGGATCTACAAAGACCCAATAGAGTTATCTCCACTACCATTGCATCTTTATGGCAAAGGATATGACATATGCAAAGCCCAAGGTTTTGATGGGACAAGCGGCCTTAGAAAGAATGGCAATGGAAGAAGGGAACCTATTATTATAACAGCAAGACCAAGATACATAGGGCTAGGGTTCAATCAACTCGGAACTGACGATCAATGTATCTATGAATTTTCAAGTAAGTACATAAAGGCAACAGAAAGTGTCGGGACAAGCGAAGAATCCCTAACTGAAATGGACTCAAATGAATGGGAATGGGGATCTAACAAAACTATCAGTGACTATGACATTGATGAACTATTCTTAGAACCTGGCCAACCTTCCTTTGAAGAACGATTCTGCCAGCAATATAACATTGACCCTATTGACCGACATTCTAAAGACAAGAAATGGGTAAGCATTCCTTGGAACCTAGAAGAACATAAAGTGTTGTCGGCAATACGTGAATCATCCCACCCCATTCCTGAGCCCACCCATAAGCTTGACCTATATGAGCCCATTATCCATGCTTCTGAAATGCCTACTACTAGTCACGATGGTGATAATTTCATCCCATATTATGATTTTGAATTTGATTCATTTGACTCAGAGTATGGACCATCCATTGCATCAGACATAGAAGTGGAAATTGATAACTTTTCCTTTACACTTGAGGCATCAATTTGCACACTTTCTGCATCCTCCCCATCCTTCACCAACACTGATGATGAAATCCCCCTTGTGTACCCACAACTAATCGACTGGGACCAACAAGATCCCACCGGTGATGGACATATTTTAGAATGACAAGGCAATTATAGAATTCATGGGACTAAGAGAAGGTATTCCATGGGGGGATCACAAAATAGGGTTCTCCATTGATCTCGATTGTGTAGCTTACTTCGAGGAGACTGTGCAATCCTCTAGTCGCAAAAATACAAAAAATAAAAAGGAAAAAGAAATGCCTTTAGGTGAAAACCGCAAGGCACCTTCTGGCAATAAAATAGTAAAAACAAAGGATGCATCCGAAGGTGAAAACCTCTCTGAGGCACCTAAGGATGGAGGATTGGACTTTCTCCCCGTAACATAGCAAAAATCAGCCATGCTCATTGAGGATACAACAAAAGTTAACATAGCTACACCAGAGAATCCCAAAATGATTCTCTTGGCTGCATCATTATCAGATGAAGAAAAACCTGAGTTTACACAATTCTTCACAAAAATAAAAGTTAACTTCGCACGGTCATATGCTGACATGCTAGGGCTTGATCCCGAATTAGTTTTGCATCATCTTCCTTTAATCCCAGGAATCAAGCCGGTCAAACAAAAGTTGCACAAGATGCACCCACAGATCGCACTACTTGTCAAGGCGGAATTAGAAAAGTTACTGGATGTTGAATTCATAAGGTCAATTGATTATGCAGATTGGATATCAAACATTGTTCCTATTACCAAGCCGAATGGACAAATCTATATCTGCACGGATTTTAGAGATTTGAATAAGGCTTGCCCAAAGGATGATTTCCCTCTACCAAACATAGACATGATTGTTGACCTTATGGCAGGATATGAGATGCTATCTCTCATGGACGGTTTTTCAAGCTATAATCAAATAAAAATTACAATAGAGGATCAACATAAAACAACATTCACTTGTCCTTGGGGAACATACTATTGGAATGTCATACCTTTTGGTCTAAAGAATGTAGGCGCTACATATCAGAGGGCTATGACAACAATCTTCCATGACATGATGCACATTCTAATGGAAGATTATGTGGATGACCTATTAGCAAAATCTTTGACAAGAAAAGATCATCTCAAAGTCCTAGACAAAATCTTTAGACGGCTTGAGGATTACAAGGTCAGATTGAACCCAAAGAAGTGTGTCTTTGGAGTCACTTCAAGCAAGCTGCTAGGATACATTGTTTCAAGACGAGGCATTGAGGTTGATCCCATGAAAGTAAAAGCAATTCTGGACATGCCTCCACCAAAAGGAATCAGTGAGTTGTGCACACTTCAAGGCAGATTGTAGTCTATTCACCGTTTCATTGCACATTTGGCAGACAAGTGTCAACCATTCCAATATCTACTATGCAAAAGCAATCCTTTTGTATGGACAGATAAGTGCAACATAGCCTTTGACCAAATAAAAGAATATCTATTAACACCACCAGTGTTAATGCCACCTATTGAGGGCAAACGATTGATCCTATATGTCACTGCAACGACAAATGCATTGGGGGCATTATTGGTGCAAAATGATCATGAAGAGAAAGAAAGAGCCATATAGTATATCAATCGCACACTAATTGGATATGAGCTCAATTACACAACTATTGAAAGAGCATGCCTTGTAGTTGTTTTCGCAGCACAAAAACTGAGACACTATATGCTGAGCCATCAAACACATTTAGTGGCAAAGATTGACCCATTAAAATATTTCCTGAGTCGAGCAGCATTGACAGGTCGCTTGGAAAAATGGGTCATGATCTTAAGCGAGTATGACATATAGTATGTTGAGGGTAAGGCTATAAAAGGTCAAGTCATAGCAGATCAATTGGTAGATGCACCAATCCAAGCTACTCATCCCCTGATCACTAATTTTCCTGATGAATCAATCTTTCACGTAGAACTAGCTCTACCATGGAAATTATACTTTGATGGATCCCACACTGGGCACAGCTCAGGAGAAGGCATATTATTTATCACACCACAAGGGGATTCAATTCCTAAATCATTTCAGATTCCTTTCCCTTGTACAAATAATATTGCAGAATACAAGGCATTGGTCATAGGTCTCAAGATAGTAATCAAATGGAAAATTCAGACATTGCTTGTATTCCGAGATTCTCAATTGGTCATCAATCAAGTGAATGATGACTATGACAGAAAAGATGAGAAGTTGCTTCCCTACAAAAGAATGGTGGATAGTTGCTTGATGTATTTCAAAATGATTGCATTTGAACAAATCCCGAGGACACAGAATAAAGTAGTCGATGCAATGGCTACCATTGGATCTCTCCTAGACATCCCTAAGAATGTGTCACAATTTGAATTCTTAGTGGAACAGCTGTTGATGCCTATGTACGATATTCCAGAGTCCGAAATGGTGTGCGAGATTGTTGGTCCCGGTTCGCCTTGGTATCAAGACATATACCACTATCTTAAAACCCAGACCCTCCCACCCATCCTGTCTAACAAACAAAGAAAATCCTTTATCTGAAAAATGGCTAGACATACCATCATCAGTGACACCTTATACCACCGTGGCTTTGACAATACCCTTCTTCGCTATCTCGACACTATTGAAGCCCAAACGACCTTACGGGAAGTACAAGAGGGTATATGTGGATCTCATTCGAGTGGTCCAACTTTAGCTAGGAAAGTCACCAGACTGGGATACTACTAGCCGACATTGGAAAAAGATGCTCTTCAATTTGTCAGAACATGTCGGAAATGCCAAGTGCATAGTGACCTGATTCATGCACCTGCATAGGAATTGAGACCTATTACTTCTCCATGGCCTTTTGCATAATGGGGACTCGACCTCGTGGGTAAGATCCATCCATCCTCCTCTAATGGCCATAAATTCATAATCACCGCCACTGAGTATTTTACTAAGTGGATTGAAGTCGTCCCTCTCACCTACATCACCGGTAAACAAATATCCAAGTTCATCCTAAATTACATCATTTGTCGGTATGGTGTCCCACAATCCATCATCACAGACAACGGTAGTCCATTTAAAAATCAGGATGTTCATGAACTCTATGAGCGATTCCACATTCAACACCATTTTTCCACCCCATACTACCCACAAGGTAACAGCCAAGCTGAGGCATCCAGCAAAACAATCCTTCGCATTCTGAAGAAGACCATCAATGATGCTGGCCAAGATTGGCACCTCCAACTTAATCCTACTTTATGGGCCTATCGTACCAGTATCTGCACCCCCACTGGAGCCACTCCATTTTCCCTGGTCTATGGATCTGAGGCCAAAATTCCTTCTCTCTGAGTCTCTTTGAAAGGAATGATTAATGATGAAGAGTTTAGACATACTCACCTACATGAATTGGAAATGCTACAAGAAAGATGACAAAATTCCTTAAATCATCTGTAGGCATATCAAAACCGTCTTTGCAGAAGTTATAACAAACGATTCATGGTGAGAAAGTTTGAAATTGGTGACTTGGTTCTCATGCAGAATCCCAGAAATCAAGCAGATCGTGAAAAACCTAGCAAGTTTGAGGCTAATTGGCTTGGTCCTTATATCATTACTACCGCATTTGGTTTCGGAGCTTATCAGTTGGCTACACCTGATGGAGAATAGTTAACAAAACCTATCAACAGTTTACACCTAAGAAAATTCTACACATAGCATCAGAGAGCTTGGCTGAAAAACCTACAAAATACAAAAAAAATGAAAAATAGAAAAAAATCGTCCCTTGATGAAAACCTGGAAAATAGGCGTCTTGGTGACACAAAAAAATCAAAAAAATGGCAAAAATAGTAAAAAGAAATGAGCTCATCCAATAGTGAAAACCTGGCAAACAGACGCCATGTGTAGTCAATCATTGTTTCGCCATCTACTATTACTCAAATTGACCTTTACCCATTTGTCATAATCACAAAGGCCTGACACATTCATGACATCCGTCCTAAGTCCTGTCAATTCCGACCATGGTTAACATCTGGTTGACATCATTCCTTGCATATCCTGGCCTCTACCTTGCGTCTACCTATCTCCATATCATTGAACTTGGGTATTCCCCAACTTGTCTGGGGGAAATAACTTTATCATGTAACTACAGTGGGTACCGCACATGATCCTACAGTCTCAAAAAAGTCCTAAAAAAAATCATAAACATCTGAAAAAGTCCTCAAAAAATCATAAAAATCTGAAAAAGTCCTTAAAAAATCATAAAAAATCTGAAAAAGTCTTGAAAAAAGACCTAAAAATTAGAAAGCATCCTGAGAAAATACAAAAAACATCCAAATCAATGTCAAAATCCAAAATCAAAGTCAATCTGATCAATTCAATCGATCACGTCATTCAATCTTTTGTCCATGTCCGAACTACGTTGTCTCTACACATTTTGCTACGTAGGCAAGATTCATCTTTGAATCCCCGAGACATTAGGTCAGTCCTTCTAGGTTTTTCAAAATAAATCATGATTCAAACTTCTATCCTTTGGACAATATCATTGGTCATGTCGAACTACGAGGTCTCTGAGTGCACGACATAGGCAAGGCCATCAATCGATGGACCCCCAAGGCCGCACTAGGTCAATCCATTAGGGTTCATGGCACAATATTTTCACACATGTCAAGCTATCTTTGAATCAAAATCTCTTTGAATCAATCGAATCTTATGTCAATCTTGAATTACCAGTCTATCAGAAATCTATTTCGTCAGAATACTTTCAGTCAATTCAGCATGTCAAAATCATATCAAAACGGTTTATCATGGCAAAACTTTAAGTTATTCTTCAGATGTGTCCTTCTGATAAGCAACTCTCGTCAACTTCTTTATGCTTTTGGATGTGTCCTTCCTAAGCATCATCATCATCTGGCATGTTGATGGATTCTCCTAACTTTGAGAATCAATATCCTAGATATCAACGTCATTCAAGATGTGTCCTTCCTAAATTTGATATCACCTGACACTTAAAAGAACACCTAACATTAAAACACTTGGCAAAACCTTGGAAAACTTTTTTTTTGTCTTTTGATAATAATCATGATATTAGTTCCTTATGTCCTAGGAACCATGACATATCATGATGATTATCCTTGTCTGCTTATCACTCTGCTATTAGTTTCTCCACGATGTCCTGAATTCAGGATTTAGAGAAGCAACGACATAGTATGATGATTTTACTATCATGAGGCTAGTTTCTCAAGGATGTCCTATCATCAGGATTTAGAGAAGCAGTGATGTCTCATGATTGGTTGGTTTTTCTAGTGGTTGATCATGATAAAGTGACTAGGGGCAACTGTGTTCCTTGCATGAGTCATGATGATCTTTGTCTGCGACCGTTGATCTACGTGATGGTTCGACCTTTCACACTATTGATCTATGTCATATCATAGTGTTTGTCGAACATCATGACATTTTCACCCAATGATGATTAAAGAGCAACAACTAGAATAACACTATAGCAAAGCTTTTGGAGGATTTTTATTTTTTTCACACTAACATCCATCTTCGTCTTCTCTTCTCTCGTTCTCTGACGATATCCAGTGACATACAAAAACAAAGTTGCATACATAATGGCATGATCATTTCATATTCACATCTGCATATATCAAATACCACAATTCACATTGCATAAATATTATCATTTGCATCCATTCATAAAACCATCATTTGCACCAACATATAAGCATCATAAATAAAACATTTACATCAACATATAGGAATTACATCATCACAACATTACACAATGCATACATACATCCATAATCACATTCATAAACATAAGCATAGATACATCTCATAGAATCATCAAAACATCACATAAGCATCTCATAAAAACATAGAATACCATAACACATTACATCATATAGGCCACATAAAATCTTCATTGCATATATAATCTCAAAAAAAAAAATGTTATGTCAAAGGATAGAGTCAAATGATATCCCAAAAATAGAGCTCGCAGGCTCGAATATCAAAATATACATATGTCTAATACAAGTCCTAGGATGGCCCTCCTCCATCTCGTGGAGGTGAACGGCGAGGTGACTGTGCCTGGTCAACCACATGAAAGGTGACCTGAATAGGAGGGGTGTCCTGTGTCTGACTTTGTGACCCTGAGGGATCGGTAATAGGAGGATGAATCTGCTCTGCTTGATGTCCTGAGGACACTGATCTATGTCCATGCTTTGATCTATGGCTGTGACCTGATGAATTCCTGTGTGAGCTATGTGATTTATGGCCTGATGACTACCCTAATGTAGTGGACCCCCCAGCACTGGTATGACTACTACTGTGTGACCTACTGTTGTGTGTCCGATTGCCACTACATGTCCTGCGAAGAGATCGAGACAACCCTAGGTCCCGTCTATCTGGTAGAACAGCCTGCTCATACAATGCCCTGTATCGGACCCTGCTCTCTACTACCCTGGCCAACTCTCGAGCCATGTCCCTTGTCGGTCCCATGTATAACCCGACAAACTCTGTAACCCGCCGCTCTAACTCCTGTCACTGAATGATGGCCTGATCCCTCTCAACTCGGGTGACCTCCAACTCCGTTGCCAAGGCCTTGTTCTGAGACAAGGCCGCATCTAGTCTTCTCTGTAGATTAGTGATCCTCTAGTCAACCGTGGCATCCGTGGGCAAAATGGGTAATCTATCACCCTCATCATCCCCAAAGACCATGCGCTCCCATAGCTACTGATTTGTCTCGTCCTCCTCCTCATCCTCCTCATCTCTCTCCCCCTTGACCCAGACCTCCTCCACATCTATGTCGGGAGGATGTCCCCCAACAAGTCAATCTACCTCCACTGCCTCCTCCTCACCTCCTTTAGCCTCCTCGGCTCTCACCTCCTCCTCATCTCCTCTAGCCTCCTTGGCTCTCGCCTCCTCATCTCCTCCTCTAGCCTCCTCGGCTCTCGCCTCTGGCTCTATCTCATCCCCCTCCTCATGAATAGGTGATAGTGGTACTCCACCTACTCTCTGTCTAACTCTCCTGGGCTGCCTCCGCCCTCCGCCATCCCTCCTCCTCCTTACACCCCTCCCATCTCCTCCACCTCCACCATCTCCCCTCCCATCTCCTCCACCTCCCCCATCTCCTCCTCCACCTCCGTCTCCCCCGTCTCGGCCTCCATCCCTGCCTCCATCTCTACCCCTGGCACCTCTGCCATCTCTCCCTCCATCTCTACCACCCCGACCTCTCCTCGGTACTTGTGAAACAACTGACCTCTGATCAATAGGTGGTGGACCATCTGGATCTGTCAAAGGAATGGGCTTGTGAACCTGCCACCAAGTGTCGAACTCAGCCGATGTACCCGCATCTGTTGGACCCCCTCTCCATACCCATTAAACTGCTACCAGACTGTCAACTTGCACCTCTGCCACTGTGACTGATATGGGCGGCCCCCACATGGTCTCTCTGGAAGACCGAGCATACTGTGTTGTGCCTACTGGCACAATCTGCTGCTCCCCAAACTATCATAGTACCCGCTGGGGTAGGTACATCTCAATAATCCTCTAGGTCTGAACTGTGTGACTAATAAGGTATCGAAACTATCAACAAAAGGATAGGTGACCATCCTCATCTGACCACTGAGCACAATCTTTGTACGGCCTCCAAACAAAGTTGATCATCATGTCTATTTGATGACGCCAGTACCCAGTATCTCCAACATGAGTCTGACTGACTGATCCTGCATATAAATATACATAGGGAATCCCATCACCCAATTGCTGCATCTATACTGGCAGCCGAAAGATGGGAATACGCTCCCATACCAAAATCATAAGCAGTGTGGTCCCACAGCTGATGTTGTGCCTATGGAGCTAGACTACCTTGTGCAACTAGTGGTATAGCATGGCCAACAAGCAGGGTCCCCAAGCAAAAATAGTCCTTTGTGACCTCATACGAACTAGAACATCCCCCCATCCAATGGGTAATCCATGACCACAACGATCTAGGATCAGCAATCCGGCGATTAGGGTCATAAGTATGGCATCAAATCTAGGAAATCAGTCAGCTACAACGTCCCAGCCGATCTCATAACCATCCAAAGCTAACTTCCCACCATCGCTACCCTCATATCTCTCTGTCAAGACCTATCATCCTCAGTGTGTATCATAGACCACCCTCTCTCCACTGATCGAAATGCGGAGAATGTGGTAAACATCCTCCAAGGTGACAATCGCCTCTCCAGTAGGCAAGTGGAACGAACACGTCTCAGAATGCCATCTCTGACAAAGAGAAGTAAGCAAACCTCTATTTTCCTGAATAATGGGCATATACGTCACATGATATAGGCCTAGGGACATCAACCGCTGCCTTTGTCTATCACTGAGATGATCTTGGAAAGCATAAGTAGCTGGCTGGAACTCCCGGGTATAGATAGGCACAAGCCAACTCTGCACAAGGAAAGGCCAAGGATTAGAACATATTGAGAAGTATTATGGAAATTTTTGTACTACTGGTAAGTCAAGGGTACACAAAAGTTAAGCTCGGCACAAGTCAACAAAATTCAACTATAGTCAACTTCAATTGTGTCACGTTGACGGCAAATGCATCACAATAATTCAATTATGACTCGGGACACGACATATGTGGTGCAATATGTCAAATGCATCATTCTAAAGGGAAAATGCACAATCAAACATCGAATGCGTCATTTGATCTATCAAATGCGTGATCTAATAATGAATGCATCGTTAGGATTAGCAAATGTATCACAAAATTATCGATTGCATCACAAATTTGGCAATTGCGTCATAAATTTATCGTTTGCATTGCAAATTATCGAGTGCATTACTCAACATCGTGAATGCGCAATCGCACAAAACAAACCTAGTCTTCCCATCGCACTTGCGTTGCGATGCAATCAAATGCGGCGAACGCGAAGGTGATTGTGGCTTTCGGGATAGCATTTGCGTCGCACCGCATTTGATTCCTGTCCTTTTGACCCTCGTAAATGCAAGAAATTTAAAATTTTACAAGTTGGATGGGGTACTTACCGGTGCACCTGTGCCCTCGGGTCATTGGAATGAACGCACGTGGTATCCACGGTGTGTAGTCGTAGGGATCACCATCCTCGCTCAGAGCTCTAATTTCTAGAAATTTCTAAATAACAAATGAGAAAATGACATTTGGATTGACCTTTTCAACCTATTTATAGGCTGAAAATTAGGGTTTTGATCTAATCGGTTGTACTGGAGACTCATTTGACCACCTTTGACTGGCATTTTGGCTGACTTGGCATCCTCTATTTTCAAAATCATTTGCACCCTTATTTATCTGGTAATTATTCAAACTAATCGGGATATTTTCTAAATTTTTCTGACCCTGAGTTGAAATTCAAAAATTTTCCTGAGGGGGCGCAGACACTCCATACCTTCATTTGGCATATTTGGGACTTGTTTTCTTTGCCATAATGCCACAAGCTGCATTATGACCAAGACCTACAAGCACTATTTTACCACTTTTTTTGTCAAGACATGATTATAGCATTTTAATTATGTTTCTAACCCACATTCAGCTATTAATTAAATAATTTATAATTATTTAATTAATTCATAATATCTCTCATTCTTCATGATTATTAAAAAAATAAATCTTATTTATTTAATTTAATATGTCGCTAATTGTCAATGTCTTCTAATAATTAAATAAAGTCATCTTATTTATTTAATTAAACCTTATCATTAATGTCCTCCTGATTATTAAATTAATATATTTTAATATATCTATTTCATATGTCACTAATTCCTAAATCCTCTCTTAATTAAATGAATTCATTTATTTATTTAATTAATTAACTACTTCTTCTAAATTAAATAATTATTTTAATTATTTAATTATGGCATGTGACACTTTTATATTTTTAAATAGAAAAAATCATTTAAAAATATCTCACATGGTTAACTGATTCTTCATTTAGTAATTAATTTCAAAAATCAATTACTAATTACCTCACAAAATCTCTTTTTTGAATTAATTTAATTCAAAAAGGGAAATACTCTTCTACAAATCAAGTAATTTCCAAAATTATTGATTTTCTAAAATCTCATCCTCCTGTCTTCTGATTTTTACTAATTTCATCTCCACTGTCACATTCAGTCTGGATTTAATTCATTTAATTAAATCTTATTTACACCTAGGGGTATTTTTCCCTAACCCTAATTGAGGTTGCCTTATTGAATCTTGACCTTTGATTCTAGGGTATTCCTCAATCTCTCATCTTGTCCATCCATTTAAGATTGCATTTTCAATAAAATGACAATCTTGATTTCATTTTCGGATCCATGATCATTTGTTTACACGTTTACTATAGGCATTCTTCCATCATAGGGCATTTGATTTTAGACATATTATTTGCTTGCCTATTAGAAAATTGATTTCTAGTTTGCATAGAATCATATTAAATCCTTCAAAGGCATTTGTTAAGGCTAGGCATTAGAGAAGTTTGCTCATATAGACAAATTTGAGGGCAATCCATCGTTGCAGCAAGGCTTGAGAAGGTACAATGGAAGGAATCATGAAATAGAGAAGATTGGTGAGACCAGTCCGTTTTACATTATTCTCTTTTATATTCTTATGTATTTCATTGTTGATGTTTAAACTAACTTGAAAGTACAATTAACTGTTTGAACAAGTCTTGCAGGATTTTTAGATCATTATAGGTGATACTGAACTTGTGGCCATTGGATGAGGTGGGTGAGATTTTACCTACAAGTGAAGTCCCCATTGGGAAAAGGGCCAACGTGTAACAATAGGATTTAATTCTCGAGTTTGTGCATGAATGAGATCTCCATGTTGTTGGCACTGTAGACACCTTCTGACAAAGTCGTCTACATCTCTTTCCATTTTCGGCCAGTAGTATCTGGTTCTTAGTAACTTCTTAGCCAAGGTCAACCACTTGAGTGTGAACCGAAAGTGCCATTATGTACCCCAGTCAAAGAAGTAAGGGCTTCTTTAGGTTTTAAGCAACATAAAAGGGTTCCATTGATGCTTCTACGAAAGAGGGTTCTCCTTGGATGAAAAATCGTAAGGACCTTTTGACAAAGGTTCACTTGAGGTTCGGCGTAATTTTGGCTGGGAGGACTCCTAATCTCAGATAGGTGTAGATGTCATGGTACCAAAGATCATCGGGACCAATGATTTCACATGCATATTCTGACTCTGGTACCTCGAAAGTGAAAATGAGAAGCTGCTCTACCAGGAATTCATGTTTTGATACATTGCGAGGGATATCTAGCAAGGATCCAATCATTGCCATTGCATCAGCTGCTTTGTTGTTTTCTACCACCTTCTTGTATGGTATAAGCTTATCATCCTTAGGTTGGAGTTCACCATTGACTTGGTTAATGATAATATGTGAATCTCCATAGACCTTTAATGCCATGATTCACCATTGTGCCACAATTTTGAGACCTATGGTTAAATCCTCATACTCTACAATGTTTTTTGTACAAGGGAATGCCAACTTGTAAGATCTTGGTATGCAATCCCCTTGTGGGGTGATAAAGAAGACACTTCCTCCCAATCCATGTTGTGTGTGGGAACCATCAAAGTATAGTTTCTAATGATCAGCTACGATGAGATTAAAGATGGACTCATCTAAAAATTCTGATATGAGTGGGTGATAGGTTGTTGTTAGGTCCTACTACTTTAGAATAATTGAGTGTCAATTGTCGACTGAGCAGTGTCCAAGGCAGTTTGCAAAAGGAGATTATTCAAACAACTCATTTTATATTTTTAATTTTTCTTTTAATCTACAGAAGTGAGACTAAACCAAAGTCATTACTACTTAACTTGAAAATGATCTTACTCTAAGAAAATCAAGAAGATCTAAATTAAAAATCAGAAGACAACTAATCTAGAAAATATTACTATGAGACTAGAAAGCATGGAAACAAGTAAACTAAATAAATGGTAAACTACAAAAGCGGAAAAGCAAGGAAACAAACAGTTAAGCATCTTCTAAATAGTAAAGAAATATTATCAACTATAGAAGAAAGACTTATACAAACTAAAGACAATGGTGCTCTGGAACAACTAACTAGACTCTTCAATAACTTGTCATTTTCTACTGAACAACAATTTATTTTAAGCAAAGGAAATAACTTAATCAATAAAATACCTATCTATCTAGGCTAACTCCCCTCGAGTGGCCAGCTCGCGGGCTACTACTTCACACTTAACTCACATAAGCTATAGATACTCAATCCTCTTATGACTTACAGTCTCCATCATTAAATTCAACAGTTATACATAGACAAAAACCAGATAACTCATTGCAATAGTAATTTGTAAATCCATGTAAACAACATAAGGATACTTTCTCTCTCCATATATTATTAGTTTATGAAATTACAGTTTTATAGATAATTCTCTAACTAGATCTTAAATTTATGATGGCATGGATAGCCATTGAAAAAGTCTTCCTTAACTAAAAACTAACTTAATGTCTTTAAAGCTTCTTAAAACATGCAGAAGGCTCGAGAAGAGCCATAAAGTTTTAAACAACCGAATTAAAAGAATTCAAATTGAATCTTTGACGCATCATCCAAGCTTCAAGGAGTGGGTTCGTAGCAGTACTTTGAGGCACTTGTTGGCTAACATTTTGCAACAGTCAAATGATGACCTGTTTAATCCCTACAAAAATGCTCAAATCAACCCATTAAACTTGCTTTGGACATTTTCTCAATTAATCAAAGGAAGGAAAGAAAGCATAATTTTCCTAAAAATAAGTAATTAATTCTCCTATAGCTTAATGAATTGGCAAAGGCTTAGGTTATTTAGCAAAAGTAAGCTTCCTGGATTTTATTATGATAAGGTGATTTCACCTCATCATTTTCTCCCCTACCTAATTTATGGCAGGTCCTCCTACTCCATTGTTAAATCCTTGAGTTTTATTCCATTCTTCATAAAGAGTACTGAGATCATGAGTTTCCCTAGTTGATGCATCGAAAGGTTCAGGGTTATGAATAAAACCTCTATGGAACATCACATTTTCTCTCCACTCTTTAAAGAGTCTATCATTCTGATCTGTGGAAATATTAAAAGTTGGGGGTGGATTCAGTAACAAGGGGGGCCTGTATATCATTCCTATCCACTTTTCTCTGAGTGTTTTCATGATTTTAATTACAGTATCAGCCCTTCTAAATGACCATCTGATGTTTAGAGGAGAAATAACTTCTCTTTTCTTTAAATAAGCTGGAAGAGGGGTGAACCTTTCCTCACAGGCATGTCATGCTTTTCCAATTAATTGATGTCCATTTGCTATGAAATTGTCATAACACATCTTAAGGCTATTGTCATACCTTTCCCTCATCTTTTCATTAACCAGAAGAGACGAAAATGTAGCTTTGAACCCCTTAGGCCTTGAATTTGGTGATCTGATCTGGAGACCTACTATTTTCTTTGCCTGTACAAATTCTTTTGTTCTCTCCTACTAATGGATTTGATTTCTCATGGTTGAAAGAAATGCTCATAATTCTACTTCTCCCACAAAAATAGTAATAAAGAAATCTATATGATTCTCTAATAATAGATCATGTAAAAATAATTCGCAAATTAAATCCTGATCTTCAGGAGCTGATTCTACAAATATTTTTACAAACTCCTTGTCATTAAGCTCATAAGGTTGATCGTTATAGATCCTGAATAGTTTCCATCACAACCATTGTTCATTTAGAAACATTGAGTACATTCTTGATGGCCTTCTACAATTCAACAAACAATCCATAAGTTGACAGGAATCTTGCTTCCCTCAGTAGGCTTTGTGAAATGACTCCTTTAGGAGCACCAATTCTTTCTTGAGCCTATGATTTTCAGCTTGGACATTTTTGAGGAAGTAACAATGTTCCATCCATTTTGTTAGTAGAGGTGGAATGCTAACCTGGAACCAATTAGTTACTACTAGTTCTATTTGAATTGCTTTGGACTGAGTTTGGGGTCTCACAGTGCATTCCTCCAAATCCTCTTCTAGTTCAACTATTCTGCTAATAGAAGTATTTAACTCCTCAGTTTTTATTTTCTTGTCTTCTTCAAAAGCTGAGAGCATGAGCATAAAATTTTATTTTATTTTTCCTATTTCCACATCTTTTTGTGCAATATTTTCACTATAAGGTTTATGCTTTTCACACTGCTCTTGTACCTATTCCTGTAACTTGTAGATCTTTGAATCCTTTTCCTACAATTGTAGCTTCAAATCTTTTAATTCCTGATCCCTTTTACTTATTATAGCAGTTTGTACTGCTAACTCTTCTTTTTGCAATTCTATAAACTCATTTTTTTCAGACAATTGCCTTTGTAACTCAACAACTTCTAGTTTATACCTTTCTATTCCAGCACTAGCACAACTAGCTTCAATTGTTTCAATAATTTTATCTATACTGGGTGACAAATCTTTTGGTGCACTGCGATTCCCAACAGGTTCATTATCCTGAGTTCCATCATTGAAATTTTCCTCTATGTGTGCAGAATGAAAAGGAAATACTTCACCTGAATTCTCTTTATTTAGGTGTGTTTCATCTCCACTGGCTTATTCTGAAATTTCTATTGGGTCTTGTAACTGCTTAGGCTTCTTCTTTTGTGAACTTCCCTCCTCACCCTGTATTGGGGTTTCAGAGAGTTCAAATGCCAATCGTTTACTTCTTCTGAGTGGAGGTGATTCCTGAAAAATGATAGGTGATGGGTTTTCCCTTACTCTTTTCTTCCTTGGTTTACTTGTGTCAGAATAAACAACATGAATTTGTTCTTGCATGTCAGGGGTCTGGAATTTATCACCACAAAGGTCTATCAAATCCTCACTAGGAGTAGTGGGATTAAGAGCTTCTGGAGCTGGAGAGCCCTTAGGGGAGGTTTTTCTGGATGAAGAAATAACTTTTTGGGAAGATTCCCCCAATTCTATGGTTCTTGCTATTGTAGGTTTCTCTATTTTCTTTATAAATTTCTCCCATTTCCCCTCGGATTTCCTACGGAAGTGATACTTGCAAATTAGTTGAATTAACCCGTGGTGTTTCAAGGGCCCAGACCCTGTTTTATACCTTTCCATGGAAGTTTTTAAGGAGTCAAACAGGAATTCTGACATATTAACCCTAAGAGCTAGGTCCTCCTTTCAGTGACGGAGATGATTCAACATTCAAAAGGCAGGCCCTACAACTATGGTAAACTGGCCTTCACAAGTAAAGTACTTTATTATCCATGCAACAGTAGTACCCCAAGGTTCTAATATGGAGGTTCTCTAGAACCCCTTGTTTGGCCCCTGGTACTCACTACCACCATTGGATATTGGTCTCCTTCTCTAACAAACAATGTAGCTAATTTTTGGTACGTTACTTGAGAGGTTTCTTTGATATTTATGCCTCTATGCTCTAATCCAAATAAGCGAGAAATAATCTTAGAGATTACCTTAAAATGCTTCCCCTGAAGTACTGGTTCAACATTGGTGTAGTTCTCTACAAAGGATCTCACCAACTTTTCATTATGGCCTTCAAATTTCTTGATGAAGTCTAACCACCCTTCTTCCTCAAATAATCTGGAGATTCTACTCAACCCCAGTAATTTTTCCACTGAATTTGGCTCTTCCTTTCTTTTTTCACCCCCCATTTCCTAATTTCGTACACTGCAGAAATTCAATTCTAGCACAAAGCTCTCACACAGGTTCTTTTGAAAATATTGTCTCTAGACTTACTTATTTGTTTTATCGGCAACGTATGCTTAAATGATTTCCAATCTGCATGGAGGTTTGTGAAAAGCTTTCTGTACAAGTGATTGATCACCGGGTGGCATGAATTACCAATTTGGAGGTGAGGTTCATGCCAATTTATTATTCTTTATTTTAAAATAACTACCTATTTAAAGCAAAAATTAATACTTACTCTCATCCCGTGATCGCTTGAAGATCTTAATCCTCACAGATTTGACAGGATGACGTGAAGGCATTGGCTGAAATGATGATGGAATTATTATGATATGGTGCAGAATTTTATGTGGGACGGAGTTTTCAATGAGGAGTACAGAGTTGGGTGGCTTACCTATAATTAGAGAAAAAATAGAAGGATAGATGTATCGGATATTTTGGTGGAGGAATCGCGAAAATTTGAAATTTTCAAAAATGGTGGCAGAGGATAACTGAACAAGTTCATTAGCATGTATTTTGGTCAACATGCTTGAATGAGTGCATAAGTTCTGGAGCATTGGGGTATGGCGCGACTGAAACAAGAATGAAATGAAGGCTTCTAGAGAATCGCCGAAAGATGCAGTCGGAGCGAAATGAAATGAAAGGTTCCAAAGCATCACTGAAAGATGTAGCCAGAGCAACAACGGAGTGGAAAGGTTCTAGAGCATCGCTGAAAGATGCAGCCGGAGTAGCAATGGAGTGGAAAGGTTCTGGAGCATCGTTGAAAGATGCAGCCAGAGCAGCAATGGAGTGGAAAGGTTCTAGAGCATCGCTGAAAGATGCAGCCGGAGCGGCAACGGAGTGGAAAGGTTCTGAAGCATCGCTGAAAGATGCAGCCGGAGCAGCAACAGAGTGAAAAGGTTCCGAAGCATCGTTGAAAGATGCAGTCGGAGTGGCAACGGAGTGGAAAGGTTCCAGAGCATCGCTGAAAGATGCAGCCGGAGTAGCAACAGAGTGGATGGTTGATTGACATGGCAAAGAATCTTCACGACTTTGACCCTTAGTGCAGAACGCCTCCTCATCATGATAAGCTCAGTTCAAGTTCCAGAGCATCGGATTTTGGAATGTCAAGTTTTGGAGCATTGGTCCCATAACGCTTCGAAGCATCTTTGGAGAGTGCTCCGGAAGTTACTATTTGCTTTCTGAGAAGTCCTACAAAAATGTAAAATTTTAGCTAAGTCCAAAATGACAAAAGATTAAATGAAGAAGAATATCTCAGCATACATGTCCATTTATTACTCTTTTTCCTAATATGTATATTTATTATATTTTATTATTTTTATTTTTATTTATTTTTTAAATGAAAAACACATAATTTATGAGATAGACTCTGCCAAAGTAGAGTCAATGCATTGGACTTCGCCTTGCATTTTTACCATCCTTGTGAAGTCTTCCCTATTGACTGGCTTATGGTAAATGCGTAAGCGATGACCATTAACCAATAGATTTCGCGTGTCACCATAGATTGGCTTTAACCGAACAGTTCCATTCAAAAAGACTTCCTCCACTTCATAAGGTCCCAACCAATGAGTTCTGAGCTTTCCCCTATGGTCTTTGTATTTAGAATCAAATAACAAAGCCCATTCCCCATTGTGAAACTCCTTTTCGTTAATATGTTTATCATGCCAAACCTTTCATTGATGTTGAATTAGTTCAGTTTGATGAATGGATTCTAAATGAAGCTCATTTAATTCGCTCAGTTGCAGAACTCTTTCAACTTGGGCTCTGTTTAAATCTAGACCTAATTCCATTGTTGTTCGTAGAGTTTGTAACTCGAAATCAATGGGAAGAAGAGGCTTCTTCTCAAAAACTAGCTCATAAGGACTGAATCTAGTCGTCGATTTCCAAGTAGTATTATATACCCATATGGCTTCAGGGAGCTTCCTGGCCCAGTCTTTTCTCCCGGAAGAGACTGTTTTTGTCAGAATATTTTCTAGTTCTCTATTAGTCACTTCGACTTGGCCGTTTCCTTGAGGGTGGTAAGGAGATGACTTCCTATGGCTTACTTGAAAATGATTGGTAAATGCCAGAAGCACTCGAGACATGAATTGGGGTCCTTGATCAGTCACAATAGTTCGAGGGGCTCCAAATTTAAGGAAGATTCTATTATAAAGGAAGTCTGCGACCTATTCTTCCCTAGCTATTCGCAAGGCTTGAACTTCTTCCCACTTTGTCAGGTAGTTGGTGCAAACCAGTATATATTATTTCCCTTGAGAGGAAGGATCTATGGGTCCGATGAAATCTAAACCCCATTTTTCAAATGGTTCGAGGACTACTTGAGGCTACAACGACATCTCTGAAGAAGCAGTTGGTTTCCCTACCCTTTGACATTCATCACAATGATGCACACAGTTCTTAATATCTTTGTGCATTCAGGGCCAATAGTATTCGGCACCTAGGACTTTGTGGGAAGTTTGTTTTGCAGAGTAATGTCCTCCTGACAGGTCATCATGACATGCCCTCAAAATACTATATGTTTCATCAACTCTTACACATCTCCTCAAAATCATGTGAGAACGACAACAAAATAAAATTCCATGAATCCATTTGAATGGAGCACTCTCCCTGATTAGTTGCTTCTTTTGCTTAGATGTGAATCTAGGGGGTATCTCAGATGCGGCTAAATAGTTAGCGATATTTGCAAACCAAGGTGATTTTACAGAAACCACAAATAGATTTTCATCTGGACAATCATCCTAAATAGGGGTAATGTCATCTTTCTCATGTTTGATTCGTGACAAAAAGTTGGCTATGACATTATATTTTTTCCTAGTTTATCAAGATTTGTGGCATTAAACTCTTGAAGAAGCAATAGCCATCTCATAATTTGTCCATTTACCACAGGTTTGTTCATTAAGTACTTCACAGCTGAGTGATCTATATAGACTGTGACCTTATATCCCGTAATATAATAACGAAGTTTCTTGATAGTGTGAACAATAGCCATGAATTCTTTTTCTGTTGTCATATAATTTTTTTCTACCAAAGTAAGATTCTTGCTGATAAAATATATAGCATACTTCCCTCTGTTCTCATCTTCTTGGCCAAGAACTGCACCGATAGCATCATCAAAAGCATCAACATAGATATGGAAGGGAATACTCTAGTTTTTCCCTCTCAAAATGGGAGCAGAGACAAGTTTTTCTTTACTTGCTTTAAAATATTTTTGACACTCGGATGTCAAGACAAACTCAACTTCTTTTTGTAAAAGAGAGAATATAGGAGCTCCAATTTTACTAAAACCTTCTATGAACCATTTGTAGTAACCAACATGTCCAAGAAAACTTCTTACATCTATCTGAGTTTGAGGAATTGTCAACTGTTGGATGACTTCGAGTTTCTTAGGGTTGACCTTTATTCCCTCAGAGGAAATATGATGACCCAAGACTATTCCTTGCTCCACCATTATTAAGCATTTCTCATGGCTAAGGGATAGTCTATTTTCCTCAGAAACTGGCAAAACTCGATCTAGGTTCTGAAGAGATTCATCATAGTTTGATCCATAGACTATAAAATCATCCATATAAACCTCTACATAGTCATTAACGAGAGCAAAAAATATAGCAAGAACAGCTCTCTGGAAGGTTGTTGGACCGTTGCATAGTCCAAAAGGAAGCACTCTATATGCAAATGTGCCCCAAAGGAAGGTAAACGTGGTTTTGTCTTGGTCTTCCAAGGCAACCTATATCTAATTATAACCACTAAATTCATAGAGAAAGGAAAAATACTTCCTCTTGGCCAAGTTATCTAGGACCTGATCGACGAACGGTAAGGGAAATTAATCTCTATAAGTGGCTTTATTGAGTTCTCGATAATCTACACAGATTCTCCACTTGCCATTTTTCTTTGGGACTACCACCATAGGTGATACCCATTTACTATCAGAGATTGGATAAATAAATCCAACTCGAAGGAGTTTCTCAATCTCAATTTTAACCAAATCTTTTAATGCAGGATTGAGTCTCCTTTGTGGCTGGCAAATAGGCCTTATACTGTTATCAGTGTAAATGTGATGGGTACAAACACTTGGGTGAATTCCCCTCATGTTCATATAATACCAAGCAAAATCTTTGGATCTTTGCACCAACACATTAAATAACTTATCCTCCTGAGTTTCTATCAACCAGCTATTGATATTCAAGGTTTTTCCTGGTAATAGCATTATCCATTTTGTTCCAGGATGAACCGAGGTCACAACATACACTGGTCGCAACAACGTATTAAGAGGACAACTATGAGGTACCAATTGGTGAAACCTTGTGATATCCTCATAGGAATGACTTGTTCTGGGAATCATATTTGCTAAGGGACACGGCATTCCCATTGTAGCATAACTGTGCTCTATTCCACTTATATCAATTGGCTGCCCGAAAATTCTTGGAGCATCCATCATTTCTTCCTCATTCAGGGTTGTAGCCAGGCGTGCTATCTCATTTACCAACTCTTCCTCTAGTTCTTCCCCATGTTGTTTAATTACCACCATGGCTAGGGAGGCTAAACTGTCTGAACCGTTCAATTCCTCAAGTTCATCAACCCAAACTTTTTCATGCTCAGTAGGCTTAGCAAGGGGATATAAGAACAAGTGTTTTCTATTCTGGCCATGCGAAATGGTCATTCCCCCTTCCCTACAGTCAATCTTAGCAGCTACCATTGCCATCCAAGGTCTTCCAAGAATTATAGGATAGTTATCCTTAGGCGTAAGTGACTGAATTACCTAAAAATTGACTGGATAATCCCATCCATCAACTTTGACAAAGATGTTTTTAATGATGCCTTTCAGGATGGCTATAGACTGATTTTCCATTTTTAAGACTGTGGTTGTAGGGCATAAATCAGTTAAACCTAATTTTTCCATTACATCCACAATCATCACGTTAATAGATGCTAATAGATCCACTAGTGCATTTGGTATTGTTACCTCATTGACTGTAACAGTTATAAGTGGACTTCCAGGATCATCATACTTCAGAGAAATAGTATTTCTAGATAGAACATCAGCTAAATAACCACCAATCTGAATGGTGTTTATTGTTTTTGGCTTTCTCCCTGGTGTTTTGATACATAACTACTTAATTAACTGGTTTAATTTAGGGATTTCCTTTATTGCTTGCAGTAAAGGAACTTCAATTTGCAACTGCTTAATCTCCTGAATTAACGCAGTTTCCATAGCCATGGATGCTTTCGGAGTATCTTCCGAAATTATGGACTTTAAATGTTCTGGATATGGTACCATCCTTTTCTTCCTTGGAACAGGATCCTCCTTTTGTTGACTTAAGGTCTGACCTTCCTCCCCTTGAGACAAGTCAACAGCCCCCGCTACTGAAAAAGGTTCTTTTTCTTAAGGAGTAATGTCCTATTTAGATGAAGTGTCATTTGTGAGACTTTTAGGCTCAGTTTCCTCCACTATTTCTTCAATGGTATGTGGTTGAAGAGTTCGACCAGAATGCAATTGCACGTTTCTGAATTGTATCACGTGAAGCCTAGTAACATTTTCATATTCAGTAGAATAGACTGGTTTGTTCTGGTGATTATTTTTAGGATTAGGAAGAGGTTGCGTTAGAAGCTGGGGTTGGTTTACTTGCTCATTTTGAGGAAAATTCTGAGCTGGAGGTAACAGGTTTTGTTGTTGATTCCTCCTTGGTTTAGTATAAAATTGATTATGTGCCCGATTCCATTGGGGTACAACATCTGGTTGGTACCACTATTGTTGGGGTTGATTTGGCCATTGTTGATTACCCCATGTGTGGTTTGTCCATTCAGGTGACCCCCAATAAGGATTTCCCCAATTAGGTTGAGGTGGAGGTGACTGATTCCAAGATGGAGTCCATTGATTATGAGCCCAGTTGTTTTGTGGTCTCCATGTGGAATTAGGATTCTGTCCATAAGGGAAATTACCTCCTTGATTTTGGTTTAAAGCATGTATTTCTTCTTCAACCTGAATGGTTTTTTCCTTGATATTTTTAATATCCGATAAAAGCTTGCACTGGTTTGTAGGATGATTTTTCTCACACAACTGACAAACATTGACTTTATCTAAAGGACACTCACGGAACAAATGTTTATTCCGACACCTTGGACAATAAATTGATGTCTCAAGATTGCGGGTTTTAGCTTGTATACCATCTAGGGTGGTATTCAACTGCACGAGAATATCCATTTTTAGATTTTCTATCTCCTCACGGAGCTTACCTATCTCATTAGTCCCTTTAAAAATATTAGTTTTGCGAATGCCTCCCCTAGTACGGGAGAAATTCCGAAAAAACTCACCTATGTCTGCAAGATTTAATTGAGATACGTCACCTTTCCCCATCAAATCCAGATTCCTTCTAGTGTCATCATCAAGACCTTTATGAAATGTTTTTTTGAGTATCTCAATGCTAATGGTTGTTTCTCCACATCTTTTGGAGAGGAAGAGGAACCTATCAAGATAATCCTCCAATATTTCTTCCTCATTTTTCCTTAGCTTAAACAACTCCTCCTTACAATCACTTTCCCTATAGTAACTCTGGTATTTTTGTAAGAAAATGGTCTCCATTTCTTCCCAGGATGTTATACTACCAGAACCCAATCCCATGAACCAATGCATTACTAAGTCCTTCAAAGTTGATGGAAAATGATTCATCTTTTGATTGTCATTCTTATAATCATAAGTCTAACATAGGACTTTAAATTCAAAGAGAAACTGGTTCGGGTCCTCCGAAGACAAGCCATAGAAGGTTGGAAGGAAGGCTGGAGAAATGTTCTTCATGACAGTATCATCATCAACATCCAACATGATAGGATAGGTAAATGTTCTAGGAAGTTGAGGTTCATTGTGGTTAGGTTCAGCTCTATGGTCTCTCATGTTGTTCAGAAGAGTATGTTCCTCAAAAATAACTTCCTCGATATCTAGTTGTTCGATTGGTTGTTCGATGGGTAAATAATGGAAAGCCTCAGGTGGAGTAGGCTCATATAGTTCTTCAGAAGTGTGGTCGTCTGAGCCTTGGGCTTCCCTATGTATGATAGGTACGTATTTTGGGGGGGTCTTTGGTATAAAACATCTGTGAGGGCCTCTTTTCCAGACCATGCAGAAAAGAAAGCCGACTAAGATATTTTTGGCATAAAACTTTGTATTCAAACCGTCTCCTAATAAAACTTATGTGAGTCCCTGGAAACAGCACCAAAAAGTGATAGGTTGTTGTTAGGTCCTACTAATTTAGAATAATTGAGTGTCAATTATTGACCGGGCAGTGTCCAAGGTAGTTTGCAAAAGGAGATTATTCAAACAACTCATTTTATATTTTCATTTTTTCTTTTAATCTACAAAAGTGAGACTAAACCAAAGCCATTACTACTCAACTCAAAAATGATCTTACTCTAAGAAAATCAAGAAGAACTAAATTAAAAAGCAGAAGACAAATAATCTAGAAAACATTACTATGAGACTAGAAAGCATGGAAACGAGTAAACTAAATAACTGGTAAACTACAAAAGTGGAAAAGGAAGGAAACAAATAGTTAAGCATCTTCTAAACAGTAAAGAAATATTATCAACTACAAAAGAAAGAATTATACAAACTAAAGACAATGGTGCTCTAGAACAACTAACTAGACTCTTCAACAACTTGTCATTTTCTACTGAACAACAATTTATTTTAAGCAAAGGAAATAACTTAATCAATAAAATACTTATCTATCTAGTCTAACTCCCCTCGAGTGGCCAGATCGCAGGCTACTACTTCATCCTTAACTCACATAAGCTATAGATACTCAATCCTCTTACAACTTACAGTCTCCATCATTGAATTCAATAGTTATAAATAGACAGAAACCAGATAACTCATTGCAACAGTGATTCGTAAATCCATGTAAACAGCATAATGATACTTTCCCTCTCCATATATTATTACTTTATGAAATTATAGTTTTATACATAATTCTCTAACTAGATCCTAAATTTAGGATGGCATGGATAGCCATTGCAAAAGTTTTCCTTAACTGAAAACTAACTTAATGTCTTTAAAGCTTCTTAAAACATGCATAAGGCTCGAGAAGAACCATAAAGTTTTAAACAACCGAATTAAAATAATTGAAACGGAATCTTCGGTGCATCATCCAGGCTTCAAGGAGTGGGTTCACAGCATTACTTTGAGGCACGTGCTGGCTAACCTTTTGCAATAGCCAAATGATGACCTGTTTAATCCCTACAAAAATTCTCAAATCAACCTATTAAACTTGCTTTGGACAATTTCCTCAATTAATCAAAGGAAAGAAAGAAAGCATAATTTTCCTAAAAAAAAGTAATTAATTCTCCTAAAGCTTAATGAATTGGAATAGGCTTAGGTTTGATTTAGCAAAAGTAAGCTTCCTGGATTTTACTATGATGAGGTGATTTCACCTCATTAGCGGGTTCTTTGCGTAGATGGGTGCTTATGCCAGCTAGTCTGCAATAACTTTTCCTTTGATTTCCTTTCGCTCCACATACTCAATGTCATACTCTAACAATATCATGACCCATTTAGCCATTCTTCCTATGAGCATAGCTTTTGACAACAGATATTTTAAGGGATCTATCTTGGCGATGAGCTTGCTTTTATGTGTTAGCATGTAGTATCAGAATTTATGTGAAGCGAACACTACTGCTAGGCAAGCTTTCTCAATGAATGTGTAATTCAACTCATGGCCAACCATTGTTCTACTAATGTAATAGATAGCCCTTTTTGTTCCATTCTCATTTTGCTGAGCCAAAAGAGCACCCAAGGTTACTGTTGTTACCGAGATATATAGGATCAATGGTTTCCCTATAATGGGTGGCATTAACACAGGTGGCGTAAGTAGATATTCTTTGATTTTTTTGAATGTATGTTCGCACTTGTCATCCCACTTGAATGCTACCCCCTTGTGGAGTAGATGTGAATACGCAATTTGTTTATCTACTAGTTGTGCTATGAACCTTCAGATGGACTGGAGTCTTCCTTGTAATCCTCTGAGTTATTTCAGTGTTCTTAGCGCTCCCATATTGAGGATTTCTTTTACCTTTGCAGGATCCACTTTTATCCCTTTCATTGACACTATGTATCCCAACAGTTTTCTGGATTGTACCCCAAAGACACATTTCTTCGAGTTGAGCCTGACCTTGTATTTTTCTAATCTATCAAAGATGTGTCCTAGGGTTGCTATTTGATTCTTCCACTTCTTTGATTTAGCCAATATTTCATCCACATAATCTTCAACTATTTTGTGTATCATGTTGTCGAAGATTAGTTTCATGGCTCTCTGATATGTAGCCGCTACATTCTTTAGCCCAAATGGCATCACATTCTAGCAGTAGGTTCCCCAAGGACATGTAAACTCTGTTTTATGTTGGTCTTCTTTTGCAATCATTATTTGGTTATACCCCAAGAATTCATCCATCAGTGATAGCATCTCATTTCCGGCCATAAATTCCACTATCATATTGATGTTAGGTAGTGGAAAATCATCCTTGGTACATGCTTTGTTAAGGTCTCTAAAGTTAATGCAGATGCGGATGCCCCCATTTGGTTTTGAGACTGGTACAAGGTTGGATACCCATTCTGGATAGTTAATCAGGCGTATGAAGCCAACATCCAGGACCTTTTGTAACTCTACCTTGACTAGCAAGGCTATCTAGGGATGCATTTTTCTCAACTTTTATCTAACCAGCTTAGCTCAGGGGTAAAGAGATAAATGATGAACCACCACTTCCAGATCCAAACCTAGCATGTCAGCATAGGTCCATGCAAATTGTACCTTCCTTTCTTTTAGAAATGTTTCCAGCAGTTGTTGTTCCTTTTTTAGGAGAGACTCAACATAGAAAATGATTTGTGGTGCCGCCTCCATTCCCATGTTAACAGGATTACACTGCTCTATTAGGACTGCTGATTTTTCTTGATGTACAGTGGTAGGGGGAGATTGAATCCTTCATCCTTTGGTGCCTTAGAGAGGTTTTCACCATTGAATGTGTCCTTTATTTTTACTGTTCTATGGTTAGAGAGTGCCACAGTGTGGTTTTCACTCAATAACTTCGAGCTTATTCTCGATATTTTTCTTTTACGACTGGAGGACTCAATCATCTCTCCGTAATATGCCTAGGTGTCTAAAGTGATATTGAAATTGGCCTTGTGATCCCCACATAGAACGGTATCCCTTAGTCCCATGAATTCTAAGAGAGCCTCATCATTTTCGAATGAGTCTAGAATTGGCAGTCCTTGTTGGTCATGATTGATGAGTTGAGGGTATACTAAGGTGATTTGGTGGGTTTGTTGGTTTTACTCAATGGATGAGGCACTAATCATTAGTAAGGAGGAATCCTCAAAAAGAATGGGTAGGCCTATTATGGTATCATCATCATCACTACTTGCGCATACATCAGTGATGTCAAAGGTGAAGTTGTCAAGTGGGATGTCGGTGCATATGGTTGTTTAAGGGTAGTTGCCGACACTTGAGGGGAGGACCTAACTGCCCTACTGGGATTATGTCTTCCATGTATGGTTATACTTGGGGAGTACATCCAAGGACAAGGTTTTGCATTCTTCTTTCTACAATGATGGGTTCTAGTCATCCATCACTGTTCCCTCCAAGGCTTTGGTTTCTATTGTAGCCCATGACAAGCATTATTTGTAACCCTCTGTTGGCTTCATCCATAGGTAAGGTGGGTGTGGGTTCTACATCATGGTATATTGAGCTTGAAATATCTTCCTCATCAATATTTTCCCAACTTAGGTCTCCACATCGCTGGAATCTAGAAGGGTGTGCATGGGTGTTTCAATTCATCGAAGTTGCCCATGTGACCTAGGAGTTTGTGGTAACTCTCCTACAACAAATTCACTCTTCTTCATTCTATAGTCACCACATCCATTGTCCCGAATCATGTTTTTGATGTCAGATATATCAAGGATGGTGGGTGTCTTTGTCGTAGAAGTGGAGGCAAGGGTGGAGGGGTCAATGTATGCAGTGGATGGGCCTTCATCATTTTTTGGTACTTGGGGGATCTTATAAAACTTGGCCTCCAAGCTTTTGCAGCAGGCGAATTGTTTGAGATCCCCGTGTATAGTGACTTCCTCATTTTGGTGCAAGAATGTGATGCATTGGTGATATGTTAAGGCCACTGCTTTCATTCCATGGATCCATGGACATCCTAGGAGGATGTTATATGGTAGGTCAAGGTTGAGGACTTGATAGGTAGTTTCAATGGTTGCTAGTCCCACTTGGATTGGGATTTTAATAGTGCCCTGAGATACTCTTTCTTGATCATCATACGCCCTTATTGTGATGCTCTTGTTCTTGTTAATGGAATCCTTGGTGAATCCCAAGTTCTTTATAAGTTTGAGAGAGAAAATATTAAGGCTTGCACCTCCATCCACTTGGACCCTTTTAAATTTCTTTTTATGGAACCGCACTTGTAGGTGAAGTGCGCAGTTATGAGATGGCTACAGGGGGAAGTTTTGGTCAGAGAATGTAAGGAGAATTGGGGTGATGATATTTCCAACCATAGCCTAAAACTATTCAGTGTCAAAGGTGGTGGAGATCTTAGATGCTGCTAACACTTCATCAAGAATTTTTCTATTGGCAGAGAAAATTTTTAATAGTTCCATGATGGAGATTTCTGCGGGAGTTCTTTTCAGCTGGTCAATGACATTATAGTCATAAGGGATGGCTTTTGTGTTTGAAGTGGGGGTCTTAGATGTTTCCCCTACAATGGTTAACTTTTCATCACATGTGGTGACTCCATAATCAGCGTTGGCTCCTTTGACATTAATGACTATGACCATTTCATAGACACATGCGACTATCTTTTCATATACTAGGTTAGCACTAGCATATTTTTGCTTGCCTTTATTGTTTCCCTAGCTATTTCCTTGATTGTGGTTTGGCATCAGATTTGTGTATATTTTCAAGTCTTGATTACCAGTTGGTTGTTCGATAATGATGATCTTATCCTCGATGGGGTCTTGGATGATATTCTTCAGCCTCATGCAATTTGCGGTGGTATGTCCCTTGATCTTGTGGAAGTCACAAAGGAGGTTTTCATTTTACCATGGCGGTTTGGTCATGGGTTTTGCGTATTGCTTAGAGTTAGAGACTTTGGTTAGGTTTTCCTTGACCAACTTCTTCATTATGGATTCAATTGATTCCCCAAGAGCGGTGAACTTTTGCTTGGGAGGAAATTTTCCTCTGGGAGGTGGTCCTCCTTAATTATTTAAATTGTTGATTTGGTTGGTGGGAAGTGGTTGTTATTGTGCTACTGTATTAGCTTGCACATTATTGTGATTATGATTTTGCAGTTGATGATGGGTCTTGATGTTTTGCTTAGGAGCACTGATGACCACTTTAGCATCAACCATGCCGTCATTTGTGATATTTTTGTTCCTCAACCACGTTCAAGGTTTATCATTATAGTTGTTGGACATGCGGTTATCCTGTGGTGGAGTGAATGTTGATGTGCCTTATCGCTCAGTAAGGGTTCTTTCGATGTTGAGTGGCTTTGGGATTAGTTGATCGTATGATGTGATGCATTGCATTTTTAAGTAGAATGCCAAGTTTTCATCTAGATTAGATATGATCGTGCAAACTTGTTGTTCTTCTTGCATGGTCCACTTTCTTTGATTGGCCTTGGATCGTCATATTTGCAAGAAGGATGTGAACAACTCTCCTTTTCTTTGTTTGAGCATTGATAGTTCTTCCAAACTAACATCTGCACCCATGTTGAAGGCATATTTTTTAAGGAATGCTTCCATAATTTCCTAGAATGTGTTAATACCTGTGGGTAGGAAAGAAAACCATTCTATGGTAGGACCAGTCAGAATTCAGGGGAAAAGTCACATTAGATATGTGTCATCATATGCCACCTCCATGCAATGCACCTAAAATTCCCTGATGTGGTTTTCAGGGTTTCTCGTTCCATTGTACTTATCGAATTTGGGGATTTTGAATCCCTTTGTGAATAGTACCATTGTGAGATCTATGTTGAATGGATAGGGACATGAGTTGCCTAGTGTTTTGGTTGTTTTCCTTGATTGGTGGTCCAACACTTGCTGCGAGAGTAGTTTGATTTGTGTTGTGACATCGTTGTGCGGATCGGGAGGTGGGATGAATGTGTTTTGAGGTGTTTGGGGTGTTTGATTGGTGGGCGGGGTATTGGTGGGAGTTTGCTGCAAGCTCTGCTATGCGTTCAAGGCCTGTTGATATGCATGCATTTGTGTCAACAACGCTTGTTGTTGATCTTGTTGTTGTTGTCCCAACAAAGCTTATTGTTGGTCCATTTGTTGTTTTTCCCATAAAGCTTGTTGTTGGTCTAGCTGCTATAGCGCCAACAAAGCTTATTTTTGGTCGAGCTGTTATTGTGCCAATAAAGCTTGTTGTTGGTCTAGCTGTTGTCTCACCAACAAAGCTTGTTGTTGGTTGAGCTGTTGTTGCCCCAATAATGCTTTTTGTTTAGCTTGCTGCTATGGTTGAAATTCTTGCGGGGCTTGTTGGTATGCTTGCTGATGGATTGCTTGTAGTTGCGCTTGGTATTGTGCTTGCGCCTATTGAGCTTGGTGTTGGGCTTGGGCTTGAACTTGTGCTTGTTGGGCTTCTTGAGTTGCTTGTGTAGCTTGTGTGGCTTGTTGGGCTTGTGTAGCTTGTTGGGTAGCTAGTTGTGTAGCTTGTTGGTTTTATTTTAGTACCCTATGATGATTAGATTTTTGGATGGCTTGGATCATGGTGATGAATGAATTCACCCCATTAGATTTTGGTAGGATTGGTGGTGGATTGGGAATGATGCCAACCATTATGACAGGTGGGTTGGTGGTGTTGGTGGTCAGTATTTGGTTTGTTGGTGGTGTGGTTGAGATGCTAGGTCCTTGAAAAGGCATGCTTTGGGAGATTTGAGGACCGATTGATGTGTTGATCGTGGTGGCTTGAGTGGCTACCACTTGTTGTTGTGATGCTTCTGGCAAAAGGAGAGGGTTCGATGTGATGCTTGGATTGCCCTAATTTGAGAAACTGGTGATGGGTAGGGGGGAACACCCAACCCAAAGGGTGATACAGATTTGAATGGTAATGGAGGGAGTGATAATATGCTCCCTTGGAAGGAGAACGGGTCAGTGACTCCTACTGTTACAAACAAGTCACCTTCTCCTTGTGATAGAGAAGTTTGTATGTCTAATAGATAGGCAGGTGTTCCACGGAATGAGGATGATTTTGCCTAATTGTGGAAGGTGAGTGGGATGTATGGGTGTGATGGATTCATTGGAATAGTTTTTTTTGGTGTGGCGGTGACACTTACCTCTTTGTTGTTTACAAGGCGATGTTTTTGTAACTCGCAAAACATTGCACTTCCATTTTTTACCATTGGTGTGGTTGGTGTGATTTTCAATATGGTTTGAGGCATTTCTTGAGTGATATCCAGAGTTGAAATTTGGGGCATGCTTATAAGAGGCCTTTCCATACTAGTGCCTACATCAAGGTCGGAAGGGAAATGGACCCCTCCTTCCCTTAACGTGGGTAAGTATAGAGAATGGTTAAGTTTAAGCATGGCATTGACAATTCTATGATTCTCTGTATTTTGAATCATTTCAATTATTTCCCTTTGTGTCATTCCCAAGTTTTTATTGATGATGTTCTCTTCATAGCCTTCCTCTTGAGGATTGTGTGATGGTAGAGAAGAGTTGTTTGGGGTATTGCTTGATCCCGCAAGGTTTGCTTCAATTGTTACTTGATCCAAATCACTGGAAGTTGATATTTCGTTGATGTTTTCCATGTTCCTCTTGTGTTGTGATCTTGTTTGGACCATAAAAATAGGGATCATGTGATCTTAATCTTTAGGCCCAAATAAGAAGAACTAGGGAAAGCACGAGATCAAAAGAGGGTGGTGATGATGACGAAATAAATGGATGAAGTGAAAGAGTGAAAATTTTGAAAAAAAAATTAGGGTTTTATGCTAAACTTTAGGGCTTGGATTGATTGTGATGGTTTGACTAGGTGTATTAAGTCAAACAGGATTGTGCTGAGCTTGTAAACCCTAGGAAGTTGTGTTATCCTAGGGAAAACTCGCACAAGAGAATGGATTGGCTAAGTGTGTGAAGCCAACCAAGGTGATCATAAACTAGTAAACCTCAGGAAGTTGCGTTATCCTAGAGGTAGATTTTGTTCAAGAGATTTTTCTATTTGGCTAGGTGTGTTAAGACAAGATAGAGTGATGTTGATTTAGCCTTTAAGTTTACCACGAATGATTTTTCTAAAGTTCCCAAAATTTTGTTGATGGGATGAGATTTGAGTGATGAAGAGATGGAGGAGAGTGAAGACTTTGATCCTAGACCTTGACCTAGACATGACTCTTTTTTACAAAACCTCGGTATTGAAGAACATGCTACACTTCCTATGTGAGGAACGAAAATCTTTCAAAAGGCTCAGGATTTTGTTGATAGTAGAATGCATACAAAGTTCGGTTGTTTCTTGAAGCTTTCTTATAGAATTTATACACTAGTCTTTCTCTGACCTCAAGGAGCATTTCAAGACGTTGTTCGCAGGATTTTAGACTTATCCTTTTGAATCTTGGTTTTGGGATTTTGACCTTTTGGGAAATCATTTGAGGCAACACATATGAGGTCCAATTTTTCTTTTATCTTTCTTTAGTGAATTCTTTTTACCAAAAGCACTTGCTTGATAATGTTTCAAACTACATGTCTAATGTCCCATTTTCTTTTTCATCCCACAAGGTCCATTATGTGGAAATCAAGGAAATTAGGGCAAAATTTTCCTAGGTTTTACCTTAGTGAAAACAAATGATGATAAAATCCAAGCACTTAGAAACCTCTAAGGATGTGATCCCTAGGGAAAGCAAGAGTACTTGAATTCGTCAAGGATATTTGTTTCCTCCAAGGGGTTTGAAATTTGAAGCTCTTTGTGAATGTTTGTTTCTCAATTGTTTTGAGAACCAAGCAATGTATTTTTCATTTCCAAGCAAATTTACAACCCTAGGATGAAGAGACAATATTTTGTTGGGTTCCCACTTGGACGAATCCAGCTGTGCATATTCTATATGAATGACTAGATGCTTGACCACACTGGTTCCCCTCCATGACACACACTTCTCGGGTCAGCCAAGCATCAGTACCCATGAATCTCCCATCGCATACTTTTCATCTCTATAACAAAACAGCAGGTATAACGTGGGGTGGCTTCATAGGACATGACATTTTGCACCAACAAAATAGATAAGGATTTGTCCTTCTAAACAAGGGTTTTAATCCGGGATTTCCATTTGTTGAGGCTGACCCATGCGGTGAGAGACCATTTTTTCCCTTCTCATCAGAGCCAACCACATGATACTGGCTTTTTATCCAGTACCCACTTTTATATCCCGACTAGAAATACACTTGGCTTTAGTGTGTTACTGGTTGGGTCGTTCCCTTGGGTGAGTACTTTTTCCCACAAGGCAGGCCCGCTAAGATAAAAAAAAGCAAGTAAAAATATTCTAAGTTCGATCAACCTTTGTTTAGAAACAAAGGGAGAACACACGCAATAAGCTTACTCACACTTGCACAATTGTTTGTTCAATTTTAAACCCAAAGATGAAGTGTGGAGGCAATTCTTTTGACAACTTAATATCACAAAAATAATTTTGATTCTCAAGATCGCCATGAGGCATGAGAGAAACACATACACCTTTTAAATTATATTACTTTGTGAAAAGGATTACAAAACATAAAAAACACACATGTTCATTTTAATCCTCAAAGAAAAAGATGAGTTCTTTTTAAAGCACCAACTTTGAAGTGTGAGAGTTTTCCTTGTTCAATTTTAGACCAAAAATTGAAACCTAGTAAATGTCTAAGGTTCTTTTTAACCAAGAGGATTAAGTCAAATGATTTATTTTAACCAAGCCTGAAAATGGCAAAAATTTTAGCTGAATAAGCATTAAAAAATGCTTTTGTGAATTTCTCCAATCTTGTTTTGCCTTGATTTAATTCCAATATCAACCTGTATAAGAAAACACAAGAGTTAATATGAATCAAATAATTCAAAAAATTTCTTATATATCCATGCATTAATCATAAATTATTTGAAAAAAAAAGCCATCTCTAAAAAAGAATTATCCCCCTTAAAATTCCCTTATATCGCCGCTTTTTTTTTTACACATTTATAGCTTCTACCGCCATACCATGGATGGTTAAGGTAGGTGGCACGGTGACGTGGTGGAATATTGCACAATCGGCTGACAATTTTTACCACATTACTACGGGTGGTTAGAGCAGTGTGTGCATTGATGCAGTGGAGGTCAAGTGTCAGTTCGACGGTTAACCGTAATACCACAAATGGTTGGATGGAAGACTGCGATGGTACGGTGATAGTCAAATGACAGCCAGCGGTGGTTAGCAGGTCTACCACAATACCGTAGGCAGTTAGGATGGAGACTGTGGTGATGGGGTGAGGTTGTTTGACGGCTACCGCACTACCACTGGTGGTTAGGTGGTAGACTGCGGGATGACGATGAAGATAGTGAGCGGTTACCGCTCAACCGTGGGTAAGGCAAAGCTAGCTAGCGGTAACATGGTCAACACCACTCTAGCATGACAGGTACAGAAGAAGACTGTGGTGATGCAGTGGAGAGTGATAGGTAGCTACCGCTCAACCGCAAGGGGTTCTAGTGCCAACTGCGGTAAGGCAGTGAACATGAAGTAAACAATAGTGTGGTAAAAGGAGATGGAAAGCAAGCAATAGTTAGTCACCATAGAACCATAGGGTGTGAACACAAAGGCCACGGTAGGGCAGTGGGTGGAGGACAGAGTGGAAAATTTAGATACCGTAATATCGTGGGTGAAGAGAATGAACGGGGTGGTAACACGGTAGATGGTGGATACAAGTGAGAACAGAGAGAAGCGACGCTGCGGTAGTGCAGTAAAAGGCAAGAATAAAGGCCGAGAAAAATGCCCGACATCGCTATACCGTGGGTGAACGGACTGAGAGGTGCGGTAGCGCGAGAGATGGTTGGCCTGGTTGCATGGGAAAAATGCAAGGAACAACATAGGAGAAGGAAAAATCTGCAGCAAATCCTGTTCAATTTATGATTTGATTATTTGAGATTAATTGCTTTCAATATGCATAAACAGTAAGCATTTGTTTGGGAAAAAAACAAGACTCGTATTCTATAAAAAGAAAAAAAAATAACCATAAACAACAGTAGGCACTACTGTTAAAAGAATAATTAACACATTTATGCAAACGTATTTTCTTGCAATGTAGATACAAGTGAGATTGTAAAAAATGAATTCAAAAGCAAAATGCCCTCCTTCTAACGCCAAAATGTGAACCCGAAAATTAGTGACCTGCACAAACACAACAAACAAGCATATACTATTAGATCAAATGCAAGAGAGAATCAAGGTTCCCCATGAAATTAGATTGCAACATTAACATAGGAAAACAAGTGAATAACAATAAATAATCAAATCCTATTTTTAATGAGCAACTATCAATCCCATGGGGGAATTGGTGCTGATTGGTATGTCAAAATCAACCCTTTCCCAATTCTTGTTGTAAGCTTTGTGATTGTTGATGGTGAGATTAACTGGTCGAATCGAATGAATAAGATTAGCTCTCAATTCAAGAGAGTAACCTTGCATGAAATATGTGGAATATGTGGATGAAATGAAGTATAGTATACTTGCTTGAATTGTGGATGATAAAATGAGGAGAGAAGCCTCCAATTTATAGATATCCAAAATGGAAAAGAGAGCGAAATAGAGCAATGTGGGATCATTCAACATCCAATGGCCAAGTGCCACTTGTCAAGATGTGAATGGCTGAAGGTTGTGCACATTTTGGCCAAAGTGCCAATAAATTCAATTAGGTGGAATTTCAAATTTGAGAAATGACATTTGAGAGGGAAAAGGGAATGAAATAAATGCCACTTGGCTCAATGCCCAAGGACATGTAAGAGGAATGAATGCCTTGTTGGATGTACAAATCCACTTGGAATTTTTAAATTCAAATTGAGGGAATATTCCCTTTTTGATGCTATGTGAAGGAAAATAGAAATTTAATAAATCAATTAAATCTATTTTCATGTGCAAGTTGCATTCTCTAGAAGATTTTAGTGATAGGGATTAACTTAATCAGGATTTTGATTAATTTAATGATGGATTAGAAGATGTGACAACTTTGACTTAAATTAATGAATTAATTCAAATCAGAATTGAGAGGAATTGATTAATTAAATAAATGATTTTGATTTATTTAACTGAGTGGGAAAATATTAGATTAAATAAAATAAGATTTAATTTATTTAATTTGATAAGCGGACTTTAGAAACTTTAATCAGATAAAATGATTTATTTAATTAAACAGAGACATAAGATTAATTAAATTAAATTGATTAATTTAATCAAAAAAGGAGAAAGAATTAATCAAATAAAAAATGATTTATTAAATTAAGAGACAAAATATGATGAAAATCTGAGAGTGTGATTCAGGAAGAAATGTTGTTAATAATCAAGATCAAGTGTGTCGAACCGAATTTGCACATTTTCCATGTCTACACTTTTAAACAAATGCAATTGGAAAGTGTGGAGTAAGGAAGTGTGCACTTTGCAGCATGGTATGGAGATTCATCAAGCATAAAAACCAATTTGATCCAATGGAATACCATGTTGCAGACTGCTGAAATGGCATTGGAGACTTTCAAGAAAATACAGGATGTTGGAGAACACACGACTTGGAATAGGTAAAGACTTCCATCAAAGCAGAGTGTAGGCACCATCAAAGGTCCAAATGCCCAAACAAATGTAGTCTCATGGAATGCCTTTTGCATTGCGCAATGGATGGAAACATGTTGGTTTCCTTGCATGTGTTGCGCAACATGGAGACTGGCCCGCGCCATGAGAGGAAAAGATGAGTGATGGTGGGCACGGAAAACATATAGAGGGAGTAGAATAGAAAGGTTCGTTGGCCATGAATGAGCCTCGCACCAAGTAGGGAGGAGGGTGTGGCTTGAAGAGCCAAGAAGGGCCCACACCAAATAGGGGCAATGCCATGATTGCTAGTTATGTAGAAAATGAATCAAGAGGGCCCACACCATGGAATGTAGCATGATGAGAGCACAGAGGAAAAAAGTAGAGGAAAACCAGAGCATGGAGCTATGGGGCACAACTAGTGAGAGAGGGCCTGTGGCTTGCAGAGATAGGGTGCCATGTTGGAGGATATGAACAAGGTGGATTCGTTGAAAAGGGTTTAGAAAATTTCTAGCAAGTGAAGAGTGTGGGGCACAAGATAGGCTCGATGGAGGAGCAAGAACAAGTGCAAAGCACGAGAGCTCACAAAAAAGAAAAAATAGGGCCAACCTCGCTGACCTCGTAGGATTTTGATGATGCCATCAAAATTATTGCGAGGTGTGCGAGAATGCACATGAGGAGCCCATTTTATTTTTTTCAAAAAATTAAATGGTTTGTGATTAAAAGATGGGTGGGACCAGTGCAATTTTTTAAATGGTAAAATATTGCCCAAGGAGGTAAAAAGTAAAATATTTCAAATGAGTAATATTTATTAATGCCCAAGGGTAAATTTTTATTTTTCCCAAGTAATTGGAAAGTGAATAAAATATTCACTATTTGGGAATTTTATTTAAAAGTGAAGGTGCACGAGAATTTTTATGGAGAGAGTAAATATTCATTGTGTTGAATATTTTATTGGCTCAAACAAATATAACATGTTGGACACTAAAGTAAAGTTGGAGCCAAAGTATTAAAATTGTAAAACTTTAATACTTGCTGGGAAATAAAATACAACAAAATTGTTAAATGAAGAGCATAAAAGGCAGAAACAAAGTTTTCATAGGAAAGAGGATATTTTCCAGTTGGGTGAATTTGGAGATTCTCCACATGGGCATGCTTCTAGTTACTAGGTAATGATGAGAAAATGTTGTTTTGAGGGAATATGTTTGTTGCTGCAAAGGAAGGGAGAGGAGATATTCTTTTTAGTTTGATCAATGGTGAATGAAGCTTCCAGATGGCATCACCAGACATAATTTACGGTTGCTCCTGCTTGCTTATCTTCTTTTATATCTTCTATTACTCTCTCATTGTAAAGGGTTCTGAGTTTTGTATTGGGCAGGGTAGATAGAGAATTGTAATTTTTGAGTCATTGTTTGAATCTGTAAGCTGTAATTTTCTGAATTCATGAGTAAATATAGCCAGTTTATGCAATTAATATCATGAAGGTGTTTCCACATTCATGAATATTATCAGATTGTTTCCATATTTGTACACTTTTAGTCATGTAAATTCAATAATACAAAGTTTCTTTGAGTTTATCATCACAAGTTTCACGAGGTTGTTTTATCTATTCATTGTTTGGTTTTAAAGAAATGGTTAAAATGCTTTGAGCAGGTGATTGTGATTTCAGGTATGCAGATGGGATTTGATAATGAGAATGTGATTGATAATAAGAGAAGGATTGTTGGTGCAAGACACTAACAGTTGATGCAAATAATTAACAATTAAATCCACTGGTTGAAGACTATTTGTTGGGGAATTTGTTTTATGTGTTTGACTCCATGGCCCATAATTGGCATTGATCTATTTGTAGTTAATGCATCTTAGAAACAAAATTAAATGCAAAATCATTCTTAATCTTACTATGTTCTTGTGTAACCTACTTTCAATGGCTGAGGGAGGGTTGAGTTACTAATAATTTAGCTATGTTTGAAGTTCTTAATGCCTCCCTTAGTGTATTCTCATTGGGAATTATCTGCTTTATAAAGCAATGTCAGTATATGATTTATTTAAGTTTTGGGCATTGTATACGTTTACCCACCTTTGTCCTGCATAGCCAGAAGTGTAGGAGATATCAGTCTTTGACTGAATCTTGTTAGTTGGCCACTAGCCTTTGTGGTTCTTTAATATACAGGTTCGCTAGCTCTTAGAAAATTAAAAATCCTAGCTGGATTGTATTTTAAAACACGAACAGAATGGCAACTCTGCTAGGGAGAATTTGTTAAAATTCTTATTGCAGAATCTATCGTTAAGAGTCATTGCATAGATTCAAATGATTTGTCATTCTGATTTTAGTTCAAAGTTTGAAGGATTTCAACCCTGGAGAAGAATTTTTTGTAGTGAACCTAAACAATTTTGTAATTTGTGGTGCTCTACTGGTGGAAAGGAACTCAGAAAGAAGTTTACATGTGAAAGAACTTCATACTTCTTGAAGTTCAATCCTCTATGAAAAGAGGTGGTGACTCTATTGATAGAACTTGTTAAAATTTAAAGAAAGTTCCAGATCTAAAAATATTACCAGTCAGGAAGACAATTTGCAGCAGCTGTAAAGTTTCCAGGTATTCCTCATTCTTGGTTTTTGAGAAACTTATGTATGAAAACTATATTTGAACTTCTTAGAAGAACCTTTGTTTTCCTATTGAATGAGTTAGTACTAACAAAGGGAAATAACAATAAATTGAGTTTGCACACTTCCATTTGTTTGATCTGTTGAATGTAATTGTAGTTCCATTGAAAAATTTTGTTTACGTGCTCAAATATCTGCTAGTTTGGATGGTTAGGATGCATTTGTGTATCTTAGGGGTTTCTATCCATTTGTATTGTCATAATATTCAAGCCCAGGTTTTCATTATGTTAGTAATTATCCCTGTTTTCCATTATGTGGTCAGGCTTGTAATTATGCACAATTAGTGAGCCTTAATTTGTAATATCTATGGATCACCACCATAAAGTAGCTATACCTATGAACACTTTCATTTAGCTTGTCAAGAAGTGTCAAAAGTATAATAATCTTCAAGCATCTAATACCCGAAAGTGTAGGAACCCAAGAGTTAATAAGCCTAGGTTTGGTCCTGAATGGAATGAAGTATTTGAAAGAGGACTTAAAGAAATGGATGAAAGAAACAAAATGTTTCAACAAGCCCGGTCAAGAGACCATCAAACTATGTCTACTTGTCAAGTCATTGCATCTATTGTCAATTCCTTTGACCCATTGTATGCTCAGTTAGATTTGTCATTGGTTGATTATGAAACTGAAAGTATGTCAACTCACGTTTATAAGGAGATGCCTAGATTTGATGGGTATACCATATGTGAAGGAGATGGACATGTTCAAAGTTTTTCCAGCTTCATGGAGAAACATTCATTCAGAGATCAAGATATGCGGACGATATTTTTTGTCAGATCTCTTGAAGAAAGAGATCGAGATTGGTATTTAAGCTTTCCTGATAAGTCATTTCCATGCTGGGATAAATTAGTGGCTGCTTATAGAGAAGAATTTGTGAGAGATCCCTCAAACCTTGTCGTTAGGTTAAAGCAGATCAAGAAAAAAATAAAGAGTCAAGTGTTAATTTCAGTCAGAGATTTTTTGTTGCCCTTTCACTAATCCTAGGAAGTTTTAGACCTAGTACTCCAGACTGTATCTATATGTACTTCGAAGCTTATGAAGAAGGATCTAGTGCACTGTTAAAAGATTTTGAAATACTGAGCATGTAGATGACATACATAGTTCTGGATAATTTGGAGAAATAGAGGAATGAGTATGTTCAAAGTTTGTTGTCTTTAGTTATGGGAAAACATGTTGATGAAATCAGCAATTGTGTGAATGAAAATGATCAGATGTTTTCTGAAAAGTGCATACTTGAAAAGGTAGAAGATAAGAAGAATGCATCATCAAGGGATGAGAAAGTTGTCTTTGAACAACTTAGAGAAGAAATGTACCCAACTGCAAATCAATAGCTGAGTCTTCTGAGCCAAGAACCTGAAAAAGAATATGAGTTGGATTTACTCTTTGAAGAAGAGATATGTGATCAGCAATATGATGATACAATTGATCAAGTCAAGCCTACATGTGTTGAGTGTAGCAATGATGCAAGTCTACATAGTGAGACAAGGGAGTTTTCTGATTTAAGAAATTCTCTTGAAAACATAAGTGTATTAGCTGCTAGTGATAGAGTATGTGATGAATTTCAGTTTGAAAGACAAGCCACAAGCAGTTGTAATGAGAAAACAATTGATGGTTTTCAGTTTGACACTAAAGATATTTGTGTTTATCCTCAAGAGGATTCAAGTGACAAGTTCAATGATGATACCCAATCTAATGTTGAAATGCAAAGTGATGTGGATTGTTGTTATGACAGCCTAGAAGAAAATAAGAAGGGAGAAGTGGATAGTTTATTCACTATGACTGGTTATGACTTTTCTTGTGATAATGTTGTTAGCAATTCTGCTTTCTATGATTGGGGAGATCTAGTTTCTGATCAACCCATTGAGTTCTCAGAGTTTGAAGATGAAGATACTTTGATATGTCCTGATTTGCAATTTGATAATCCATTCAATTCAAGTGAAGGTAAAAAAAAGGAAATGGTTGAAACAATAGATCAAAATAGTGATCTATTGAGTTGTGAACAAATTTCAGATCTATTGACCACATGATATCATAAATGTGCACATGAGGACAACTCTCAGTTGTTGTGTGCAGCCCCTATTGATTTTGACAGTAATGATGATCTTCAAGATGCAAGGTATGATGCAAGTGACTCTGATTCTCTTTCCAATGATGAACCAGTTGATCATGATGATGATAATATGGATGAAGACAAATAGCAAGTTGATTGTGATGATGCAATGCATTATGAATATGAAGATATGGACACTAATGCAAGTTCAGAAATCTCTTTTGATGAGTTTGAAGCAGCAGATAATGATAAGATTTACATATCCAATGAGTCAAATCTTGAAGATTGTATTGCAGATTTGGACAAGTCTTTATTTTCTGACTTGAATGAGCCTAGACATGAGTTTTTTCATGTGGATGTTAATGTTGATTTCAATGAGAAATCAGATTATTGTTCTGAACCAGAATTGCTCGTTGTTGAGAAAACTTGTGATATTGAAGAGGTTGATAGCTTATGTTCAAAGGATGACTATATGATTACAGATAATGATGAGTCTAAAATCTTCGATGACTCTCAATACCAGATGAAGAACAGTCACAAAGTGTGCGAATGCATGAGTGTATGTGTTTGCATACACTTGGACATGGTTTGCATGATGAGAAAGATCTTTTGGTAAGTTCTTGTGATATTTTTAATTTTGATATGCAAACTAGTAATCAGTTTGAGTTTAACAGTTCCATCCACAAGGCAGAATGTGAGTGCTATTTTTGTCAACTGGGAGAAGTTTTCATAGAATGTGGCAATGTGAAAAACATTGAAGCAAGTTGTTTTCAACTTGACAATGATTTAAATGATGAATGTGATAAGTTGTTGCCACATGATAATCAATATTTTCAAAGTATGCCTGACTTTCAGATGCATTTTGGTTATGAACATGTTGATGATATTGAATGTGATTTCCTGTTAGGAGATGCCAACATGTTTCATTAGGTGGATGGTTGTGATCAAGCTATACTTTCATGTGGTTTTGATTACCATTCTCAAATGTTATTACTTGATGCAAAATCAGCGAATGAAGAAAGTGATAGTGATGTGACATATTTGATTTGGTTTCCATTTTATGAAAAAGCTAAATAGAGAGCAAGTTCACATTTGCACAAGGGCAGTTTGGTATTGTTGTTTGCAAAGATGCAGTCACTAGTGTTGTTGTGGTTTGATAAAGACAAGCATAAGTTGAGGGAGATCAACTCTTTTTACAGATTGGTGTTTGATAGAGGTAAATGTTGACCCCATTTTTTTCATTTGGTGACCTGGGGTTATCAGATGAAGTTGAAAAATAAAAGTTGAATAAAGGAGTTGTTTGAGGACACCTGATGGACTCAACTTTTGGTCTACTCTCTAGAGATATGGAATCTTGCTATGCCCACAGGGAGCATACATCCCTAGTCAGAGCCACTGATGGCACTCTCAAATTTTACAAATTTGAGATGCCTGTTTCAAAAAATTTGCTTCTGCACTTTTAGGAGTGCACCTTGAGAAATCAATCTGAGTGACCCACTTTGGAGGCTTGTAATTTAAAGCCTGTTTATTTTTGTGCAAAACCCATTTCCAGACATACTCAATTGACATATGTGAGCATGCATGTCAATTTTCAGCTTCCCATGATAAGTTTTGATAGAGTTTTGAAAAGTGAACCTCGAGGGTTTTAACACTGCTTTGTTGTTTGCTGATTGTCAGTTTTGCGAAAAAACTTCCTGTTTGATCTTGGATTTCGCAACTAGTTGACTGTCATGTCAGAAAAAATGTTGTTTTGTATTCTCTATATCAGGATGATCTCACATGTCATTTTTCAGAGCCTCATGATCTAATTTACTATTTTTAGTAGATCAAAACAAAATACAGTTTGTTTCGTTTTGCATCTCCATTCCTGACAACCTTTCTCAGTGGTCAACTTTGATCATTAATAACTTTTGATTAATGATGTTTCAAAGAAATTCATTTTCCACACCTGCTCAGGGTATCTTAATGTTCCACTATGTCTGATGGTAGCTTGCCAGAGGTCGATTCACTATTTTTACAAATTGGCAGTTGGATGAGTTTTAATTGGCATAAAACAACTACTATTTTAGAAAGGCCTGATTGGGCAACTTTGTCGATTAGTATCCGGTTCCTCGTGATTTGTTTCTCTGAGCCATCTTTTCCACTATACTTTTGGATCAAATGACTATATTCTTGCAAGTTTTTATGGTTTCACGAGGTCATTTGACTAGTTTCCCAGATTGATTCCTAAGGCAACTTGACTTGTTTTCACAATTTTGCAAAAGTGCCGGAAATCAGTTTTTAAGGATAACCCAATTCGTTTTTCAACTTCAGAAGCACTCAGAAGCAGTGTTGAGTCAGTTTGAGGGTAAACCTTGTTTGAAAATGTTTTTTTTTTTAGTTGGGCCACCTAGGGCCCGACATGCTTTGCATTGTTGTGAAGTTGTAAATGTTAAGTTTAGTCAAGTATGATATGAGGTTCTATCAATGGTTGTTTCAAATGATTTCTAGTGTTCAATGCATCATGGAAGGAAGACTCTTGAGCATAGACACTTGCTCACAAAAGACACAAAGAACAAACTACAACTTTAGAAGAATCAAGACAAAGCAAAGAGAAAAAGAGAAGGGTCAATGCAAATGAGATAGAAAAAAAGGGAAGATAGTCCACCTTTTGTTCTTCTTTGGTTAACATGAAAGGGGCAGTGGCATTAAGGATACCATTTTAAGTCATTTGTTTCAGGGACAGTGTGAGCCTAACAAATTATGATTGGAGTATTGAAAGACATTTTGATCACAAAATAAAATTACATCTTTAGTGTGAGCTTGCCTTTTCAAATGATAAAACAAAGGCATGATGAACCTAAACAAGTAGATCATACTTCTACGGAGGATGATGAGATGTTTGAATTCCTTGGAAATACAGATGCTAATGTTTGTGCTGAAAGTGGATAGAATTCTTATCCAATGATTTGTTAAATATTTGGTGACATCGAATTGAAGTGGATACGAGGATTATTGAAAATCCTTCAATTTTGTTTTCAGAAAATGAAATTGACAGAGGGTATTCACCCATCAAAGCATAAAGGAGAGGCGCGCATGGAGGAACAGGGGTCTGCGTAGTGATGGAGGGAAACTTTTAAACATATTCAATTGGAAAGTGTGGAGTAAGGAAGTGCTCACTTTGTAGCATGGTATGGAGATTCATCAGGCATAAAAAACAATGTGATGCAATGGAATACCATGTTGCGGACTGCTAAAATAGCATTTGAGACTTTCAAGAAAATACAAGATGTTGGAGAACGCACGATAGGGAGGAGGGTGCGGCTTGAAGAGCCAAGAAGGACCTGCACCAAACAAGGGCAATGCCATGATTGTTGGTTATGCACAAAATGAATCAAGAGGGCCCACATCATGGAGTGTGGCATGCGCATGATAGTACAGAGGAACAAAGCAGAGGAAAACCAATGCATGGAGCTATGGGGCATGGCCAATGAGAGAGGGCTTGTGGCCTATAGAGATAGGGTGCCATGTTGTAGGATATGAACAAGGTGGATTCGTTGAAGAGTGTGGGGTGTGAGCAAGGGGAAACCCACACTTGCAACAAGAGGATGGACATCCATCAAATCATGCCACGGGAGGCCCGCACCAAGCAGGGAGGAGGCTTGATGGAGGAGCAAGAACAAGTGCAAAGCATGAGAACTAGGAAAAAAGGAAAAAATAGCGCCAACCTCGCTGACCTTGCGGGATTTTGATGATGCCATCAAAATTCTTGCGAGGTGTGGGAGAATGCACGAGAGGAGCGCATTTTATTTTTTTCAAAAAAATAAATGGTTTGTGATTAAAAGAGGTGTGGGCCTAGTGCAATTTTTTAAATGGTAAAATATTGCTCGATGAGGTAAAGAGTAAAATATTTCAAATGAGAAATATTTATTAATGCCCGGGGGTAAATTTTGATTTTTTCCTAGGTAAATTGAAAGTGAATAAAATATTTACTATTTGGGGATTTTATTTAAAGGTGAAGGTGCACGAGAATGTTTTATGGAGAGAGTAAATATTCATTGTCTTGAATATTTCATTGGCTCAAACAAATATAACATGTTTGATAGTAAAGTAAAGTTGGAGCCAAAGTATTAAAATTGGAAAACTTTAATACTTGCTGGGAAATAAAATACAACAAAATTGTTAAATGAAGAGCATAAAAGGCAGAAACAGAGTTTTCATAGGAAAGAGGATATTTTCCAACTGGGTGAATTTGGAGATTCTTCGCATGGGAATTCTTTCAGTTACTGGGAAATGATGAGAAAATGTTGTTTCGAGGGAATATGTTTGTTGCTGCAAAGGAAGGGAGAGGAGATATTATTTCCAGTTTGATCAACAGTGGATGAAGCTTCCAGATGGCATCACCAGATCGAATTTAGGGCTGCTCTTTCTTTCTTCTCTTCTTCTATATCTTCTATTATTCTCTCATTATAAATGGTTATGAGTTTTGTATTGGGCTAGGTAGATAGAGAATTGCAATTTCTGAGTCATTGTTTGAGTCTGTAAGTTGTAATTTTCTGATTTCATGAGTAAATACAACCAGTTTATGCAATTAACATCATGAAGGTGTTTCCACATTCATGAATATCATCATATTGTCTTCATATTTGTACACTTTTAGTCATGTAAATTCAATAATACAAAATTTATTTGAGTTTATCATCTCAAGTTTCATGAGGTTGTTTTATCTGTTCATTGTTTTGTTTCAAAGAAATGGTTAAAATGCTTTGAGCAGGTGATTGTGATTTCAAGTGTGCAAATGGGATTCGATAATGGGAAAATGATTGATAATAAGAGAAGGATTGTTGGTGCAGGACACTAACAGTTGATGCAAAGCATTAACAATTAAATCCAGTAGTTGAAGACTGTTTGATGGGGAATTCATTTTATGTGTTTGACTCCATGGCCCCGAATTGGAACTGATCTATTTGTAGTTAATGCATCTCAGAAACAAAATTAAATGCAAAATCATTGTTAATCTTACTATGTTCTTGTGTGTCCTGCTTTCGAATGGCTGAGAGAGGGTTGAGTTACTAAGAATTTAGCCAAGTTTGAAGTTGTTAGTGCCTCCCTTAGTGTATTTTCATTGGGAATTATCTACTTTATAAAGCAATGTCAGTATATGAGTGATTTAAGTTTTGGGCATTGCATAGGTTTACCCACGTTGGTCCTGCAGAGCCAGAAGTGTAGGAGATGTCAGTCTTTGACTGAATCTTGTCAGTTGGCCACTAGCCTTTGTGGTTCTTTAATATAGAGGTTGGCTACCTCTTTGAGAATTACAAATCCTAGTTGGGTTGTATTTTAAAACACCAACAAATTATTAATGAAAAGTTGATCAAAGGTTACTTTTGTTGATTCCTATTGTTATTTGCATTGTGATACACTTTGATTATATCTCTAATTCAAAGGACCAGTTAAATGCTCTGATTAATGTGTGGGTTCATGTAGGTATTGGATAGATTCATAAGCAGTAATGGAACTTGAGTGTTGATGCATGAATTGTAATGCAATTCATAAATATCCTAGTATGTTTTGGATGAAATATTCCTTATAGTTCAATTTACCTTGCTTTACATCCATATTCTAGGATATGACACTAATATTTATGTATTAGTTGCATCTCTCATGTTTTTTTTGTTTGATCTTAAGACAATGATTTATAAACAAAACTTTTATCAACCTATCCTTGATGTTTTAGATTCTCCGCTTTTAGATGTTTTATCTCTGAAAGAACAACCAATTCATTAAAGGATTTTATCTATTCAGCAATGAGCAAGAATTTATTTGTTGTTTTTTGATGTGTAGCTAAATTGTATGTCAAGTTTGTAAGGAACACATTGTGGGATTACCCTACTGGGTCCTATAGTGCCTGAAGTTCAAGACAGAAGCATCTTTGCTTCTTCTTGTTACTTGGCCAACCATTTCCTTAGTGTCCCATAATTGAGCTTGGAAAACCAGTAGGTGTTTTGTGAAATGTGCTTGGTTCTATAAAAATCACTAACACTTCTGAACATAGATCAAACATAGGATCCATTTTGTTATAACTTAATTCAATCATGAATTGGAAGAGTTAGGTGAGAGGCTCTTCATCATGTGAGACATTACCCATGTGTTGTGGACATGCTTACACATAGTGACATAGGATAATCTTGTTGGCCCACATTTTTCATTGCATTAAAAGATTGATCTATCAATGCTAGATACAAATGGTAGAGGCATGGATCACACGAGAGGTGGTTAGTTTCTTTCGACCAATCTCGAGGGGAGCATTGAACATTTATCAGCAATCTCCCCCTCAACTTTACCCAAGGGGATTCAAACTTGTGACCCAATGCTCTGATACCAATTATTGGCCCACGTTTATCATTGCATCAAAAGATCAATCTATCAATTCCTAATACAAATGGTAGAGACATGGATCACACATGATACAACTAGTCCTTTTTCACAAATCTCAAAGGGAGTGTTTACCATTTTCCAACAATCTTTCATCTACATCTAAATTACATTCAATTTATATTATTATGTAACCACACCCATCATTTTTTATTTTCCTTTCTTAACTCATGATGGTACCAAATCTAGGTATAGCCTCCTACACCTCTATTTTATATGCTCATATTTATCATTATTGTAATAATGATAATCACCCTTACCATTATAATTTAAAATAATAGTGATGCTATAATTATTTATCTCTTGCCTTTTCTATTATCTCTATTATTTTTTACAACAAATATACTACTCTTCACCATACCATTTGTGCTTATAAGAAGGGTAGACCATATTATATAAAATATAGTAATGGAATTGAGAAAGATCCTCACCAAATATCTTATGGTTTTTTCATAAGGATAAGTCTCTATAGGTGACTAAATAACTATAGATATTTTATTAGGATCTCAAAATCCATGAAATCTTAGCCCATTTTCTATAACTCTTACTAAATTAAATTGTATAAGATTGGATGCTTTGTCTATTACCTTTCCCACAAATAATTCCACTATATTAGCCATTTCTCTTCACAAAAATAGGGTGAAGTATTTTGTAGTAATATTTAAAAATCATCCTATTTAGAAATTAGTTTTTATTTTATAATGTTTAATGAACATGCCTAGCTTTTATATAATGTAATAGTATGCATCAACAACTTCAACCTTGTGACAGATATTTATTGATGTGGATAAATTTTATGGTAGCTGAATTAAATATCTAATTTTGAGACCCACTAATCAAGCTTCTTTGCACTAATATTTTCATCACAAGGTTGAATATCATTTTTTTGGCAATTTTGAATAATATCTTAGGTGGGCACTCTTTTTACTATCACTCTTATTTCTTCGGTTATCTCTCCTATTTACCTTTAGGTATCCAATTTGAAAACATGTAAACCTTGGTAGTGAAAGAAAACAAGGTGCATTGAAACACTTCCTAACACTGATCTTAAAGGAGTGATGTAAAACTTTAATTCTTTGCAGTTACTATGAGAGATGAACAATAGGAAAACTAATAAAAAAACAACATATGCAAGTACAAAATCTCACAACACAAGATATACATGGGGAAAACCCTTTCAAGAGAAAAAAACCTACTCCAAAACCTACATAATGTACCATTTAATCAATTCATTACAACAGACTTGAAATGCAAGTTCTTCTAGGAGTACACAAATGTTGATTTCTAGATCTATTCTAACATCATAATGGTACCTGCAAATACAACATACTAAATCCACTCCTAGACATCCAATATATAGAGAAATACAAGCATGAAGGTAGCTTCTAGAGCAAGCTACAAGAGATGGTCATCCAAATCCATGTGGTACATTTTTCCAACACATAATTGAATCTTGTGATACTTTTCCAATGACTCCTTACCCTCCTTACATGCCTCCATAATTGGGCACCCCACATTTTCTCCTAATAGGTATGACAAATTCCTTACAATGTCATAGAATCCGTCATATATGACAACTTTTATAGCTATAAGAGAATCTATCATAGCTGACTAAAAATAGAAGATGCCTCTTACATTCTCTTACAACCTATCATAGGTAAAACTTGGATTCCCACTTTACCATGCAAATATTCCTTCCAACACTTTTCCAACTTGTTATAGAATCTAGCTCTTACGCACCATAAGATTGTCATAAGAATCCCTTAAAGATGTTGCAACAAGTCAAAGAATATATTCACAAAGTGGGAAACCTACATTATGTTGTGGGAACCATAACTTCCATGTCACATCCCACATTACCTCCAAATATGCCAACAACTCACCATGCCAAGTCATATTGGATGACAAATAAATATGAGCAAGAATTTACAACATAATCATTATTAAATTAATATCTTAATTCTAGGAAATTGAAAAGGTTGAGACACCTTAATTCCAAAAATTCTCCCACTTGTTGAACACCTTTCAAGATCCAACCTAATTAGGTCATCAACTACTAGGGGCTGAAAGGCCCATTGACTTCAAACAGCATATGAACTTCTTCGTGCTCACTAGCTTTGTCAAGGAATCTACTGTAACATTAATCAAAGTATCAAATTTTTCAATATATACCTTACCATCTTCCACCATGTGATGCAAAAAATGGAATTAAACATTAATATCTTTCATTCTAGCATGGAAGGTAGGATTCTTTGCTAAGAAAACAGAACTCTAACTATCACAGCAAATAGTAATCATCCCTACATCAAGCCTAAAATCTGAACACAATATTCGAAGTCAAATGGATTCCTTACAATCATGAGTAGCTATCATGTATTCTTCTTTTATAGTGGAAAAAGTGAATAAATTTTTTTGATTACTCATCCAACTGATCATAGCTCCATTGAACATAATAAACACATTGGCACTAGTGGATATTTTGTTGTCAATGTCACCTACCCAATCTGAATCCACAAATCCATGAATGCAAATTAAATGAAAAGATCTTGTAGGATTTCCATGATAACATAAGAAATACTCAAAAGTACTTCATAAATACATGAATACTCTCTTTACTGCATCCAAATGAACTTATCTAGGATTAGCCATAAATCGACTAAGTATTCCCACTACTTGGAAATTTTTGGTCTTGTACAAACCATGACATACATAAAAATACCAACAACACCACCATAAGGTAATATTATCATATCCATATCCTCCACCTCACTAGGATATTTTGGATAATCTAAAACTAATAAATTTTTACCCATGGTAATAGGAACACACAATGGTCTATAATTTGCCATGTTGAATCTCTCCAACACAAAATTCACATACTTATCCTAGCCTAACCAATTTTTTTTTTTCCCTGTCTCTTATTATTTCTATACCTAGAATGTACTTAGCTACACCTAAATCCTTAATTTTAAAATGTATTGAAATTTGAGACTTCAAATCATAAATCAAAGATTTACCATTCCCAATGAAAAACATATCATGAACATACAATGCAATAATCAAAATGTCATCACCAACAGTTTTTGAAATAGACATAATGGTTTTATTTCTATCTCATAAATCATAAACTCAACATAAAGGAATCAAACTTCTAGTACCACATCCTAGGTGACTATTACATGCCATATAAAGACTTCTTCAATTTGCAAACCAAAATTTCCATACCTTTCTCAATGTAATGCTCTGGGTATGACATGTAGATTTCTTCTTTCAAATCACCATGAAGGAAAGTTGTCTTCAAAACCATCTCTTCAATCTCTATATTGTATTCAACAAGTGACAACAAAAATCTAATGGATTTCATTTTTACAACACGAGAAAAAATATCACCATAATCAGTTCCCTCAACTTGGGAATAATCCTTTTCGCAACCAACCTTGCCTTATATCTCTTAACATTGTCATCTGAACCAAAAAAATTCTTGAACACCCATTTTCAAACAATAGGTTTACATCCAACAGGAAAAGGTACCATATCATAAGTGTTATTTCTCTTTAATGTATCCATCTCTTCATCAATGGACTTTATCCAATAATCTACAACATGCATATCCAGAGCCTCGCTTATGGTCCTAGGCTCATCAGTGTTAGAAATCAAATAAAAAATACGAGAAGAATGATGCAATGGATATACAAACCTATCGAGATGTCACCTTATCCATGTAGACCTCCTTAAAGGTTGAGGTTGAGGTTCTTCATCTTCATATGAACTTTCAGAGCTACTTGAGATCTCCTCATTGTCATGTCCATTAGATGTTTTTGGTTCTTCTTTCTCAAGGGTAGGAGGAAAATGAACCACATCCTCTTTATTTTCTTCTTTCTCTGGTTGTAAAACAATTGTAGGATTAACAAGTTCCTTGAAAATCGCATTTCTTCGATATAAAACTTTTTCGAACACAAGATCCCAAAGCTTGTACCCTTTCACATTAATTCCATAACCAATGAAGATACATTTTATAGCCTTGTTCTCTAACTTACACCTCTTCTCCTTAGGTACATGAGCATATGTTTCACAACCAAATACTTGAATATGAATCAATGAGGGTTTTTTACTAGACCATGCCTCTATGGGTGTCTCATCCATGACTGTTTAAAGTAGGAGACCTATTAATTAAGCAACAGGCAGCACAACTACAACTTCAACCCAAAAATTTATTCAAGGCTAGCTCCAATAAGCATAATCCTAGCCATCTCTATCAACATCATGTTCATTCTTTCTAGAACTCCATTCTACTGAGGGGTGTAGGGAGCTGTCTTATGTATTTCAATCCCATGTTATTTTACAAAACTTGTTGAAATTTTTTGAACATAACTCACTGCTATTGTCAGTTCTCAAACATTTAATCTTTTTATCCTTCTGATTCTCTACAAGATCTTTGAACTTTTGAAATCTATTAAATACTTTAGCTTTTATTCTAAGGAAATAAACCCATGTCCTTCTACTATATTCGTCAATGAATGAAATGAAATAAAAAAAAATTGCAATTGAAGGAACATTAACATGACCAAATACATCAAAACGAATCAAATCCAACACCTCAAACGATTTTTGAGAACTATAGTAAAAATTGATATGATTTTTCTTTCCATAAATGCAATGCTTACGAAAATTGAACTCAAGATTACAATCATTCATCCCCTCAACAATATTTTTTTTAGGGTTCTAAGACCCTTCTCACCAATGTGGCCAATTCTTTGGTGCCATAACATAGTTTTCTCTGCTAGAAGTTTCATCTCCATAGAATGAGAACCCTTGGGTACCCAGAAAGAATCTCCAGCAAAATTAGATGGAATAGTCCTCTTTGCTACTAGTTTCTATGGTGAGGATAGTGAATCCAAAGATTTATTCTTCATAAAAACATAACTTTTGTAGTTCATAGTTCATTCATCAAGATGAAATAAAGTTCCAATCAAAACATACTTTGCAAGCACCATATCTCCTCTTGTCATCTTGCATTCTCCATTCAATAGAACTACTTGCACACATAGATCATTAAATTTGCTTGAAAATAATAGGTTTCATTCCAAACTAGGGATATACAGTACACCATTGATCCCCTTCACTCTACCATCAAGGAATCAAATTAGAACTCTTACATCGACAATAATTTTTAGGTGAGAGTCATCACCCAAGTACACCTTCCCATTGTCAAACTCTCTATACCTAGAGAACCAACCCTTGTGTGAGGTCATGTGGAATGATGCACTAGATTCTATCAACCACACATCTTTTGATGCATGTGTTTCCAAGACCACATTAAATGCTTCACCATCATCTTGAAAAGACTTGTTTGAATTAGAATCATTATATATCTTCTTCTTTATTTTCTCCTCTTTGTAATCCTTGCAAAAGTGACTAGGTTTTCAACAATTCGAACATAGAGCCTTGGACTTCTTACCAAGAGATTTAGATTTCCTCAGAGACTTGGACTTAGACATCTTGTCTTTCTTCTTTCCTTTCTCCTTCAGTCTACCATGAACAACAAGGGCCTCCTTGGTAATCTCAAAAGAATTTATCTACATTTCTTCAGATAATAATGATGCAACCACCTGATCCATATAGAAAGTGGATGTTGGGCTTCCAATATCCATCACTAGTTGATCCCATGCATCTAGAAAAGAACACAATAGGAGCATGCAATAGTCTTGTTCCTCAATCTTGTCTCCAATGGAACCCATTTCAGCAATTAACATGTTGAATGCATTCAAAATGATTTTCCTTGGATCGTCCATCTTCCATATTTAGAGAATAAATTTTATTTCTTAGGAACAAGTTGTTTACTAGTGATTTAGGGTGATAAACATCTCCAGGTTTCTTCCATAAAGAAGCATAGGTCTTCTCTTCATGAACATGTAGGACAATGCAATCAGACAAATAGATTCTAATCAGACCCTTGGATTTTTGATCCATCAGATCCCAGCCTTCTTGTTTCATGCTTGGTGTTTTTGTTCTAGAAACAACAACCCACAAATTATGATCTACAACCATATATTCCATTTAGAGCTTTCACAGCTCAAAGTTACCATCGTTAAACTTTTCCATTTGCATTCCTCTAGATGTGCTAGACATCTCTCTTGTAACAAAGATTTCAAACTCACTGCACATTAGTAAAAAAACCCTCTACCCAACATCTAGGATCAAAAGTGATCAAGCTCTAATACCAACTAAAAGAAAGCAAGGTGCACAAAAATGATTTCCTAGACATTGATCTAAGAGGAGATATGTATAGTTTTAATTCTTTTACAGTTACTACGAGAGATCCACAATAGGAAGATTAAAAAAACAACAACACATGAAAGTACAAAATCTGACAACACAAGATATACATAGGGAAAACCCTTTCGAGAGAAAAAATCCATACTCTAAAACCTGCACAATGTATTATTTAATCAATTCATTACAACACACTTACAATGTACGTTCATCTAGGATTGCAAAAATGTTGATTTATAGAGTTATTTTGACAGCATAATGTTAACTAAAAATACAACATGCTAAATCCACTCCAAGACATCCAATATATAGAGAATTGCAAGCATGAAGGTAGCTTCTAGAGCAAGCTATAAGAGATGGGAATCCAAATCCATGTAGCACATTTTTATAACACATAGTTGACTCCTGTGAGACTTTTCTAATGATTCCTTAACCCCCATACATGCCTCCATACATGGGAGCCGCCCAATTTTCCCCTAATAGGTACAAAAAATTCCTTACAATGTCATAAAATCTGTCATATATGACAACTCTTATGACTATAGTAGAATCTATCATAACTGATGAAAAGTAGAAGATGCCTCTTCCATTCTCTTATAGAGATCATAGGTCAAAATTGGGTACCCATTTTCCCATGCAAAGATGTCCTGCAACACTTTTCCAACCTATCATAGAATCTACCTCTTACATGTCATAAGATCATCATAGGAATCCATCATAAGATTATCATAAGAATCCCTTAAAGATGCTGACACATGTCAAAGAATATCTTCCCAAAGTTGTATGCCTACATTTCCTTGTGGGAACCACAACATCCATGTCACCTCCCAATATGCCAACAACTCACCGTACTAAGTTATATTAGATGAAAAAGAAACATCATGAAGAAATTACAACATAAGCATTATTAAATTAATATTTTAATGTTAAGAAATTACAAAGGTTAAGACACCTTAATTTCCATTAGGTAGACTACAACTATTTCTATTAGATCATGTATATTGTGGGAATGTGTATGTAACTATTAAACCTCAATACGATAAAAATATCACAATACTAGTTTACATATTGTGTGAATGAAGAAGACACATTTAAGAGGGAATACTATATGTTGGTTATTTTTTAAGAATCAAGCTAATCTTCAAGGAAGCCTATGGACTTTTCCATTTCCAATTATCAACAACCTGAAGGGATTGGAAAATGAACGAGTGAAATCAATGCTTTCCTCTTGCACTTTGGGCTCTGTAAGACTCAAGAGGGTGATCCCCCAACGTATTTAAAGACCTATGCACATAATGACCAAACACATTGTAAATAACATCTAAATTCCCATATAATAGCTCAACAAACAAAATGTATCAAAGGAGTTGGATGCTCCTTAACAACACTAAACATTCAGAGCATGAGAATGAAGAAACTTAACATAAAATGATAACAATTGTAATCCATTTAAAAGAGTTTGTTTATAAAAGTGATTTGATGTTGAATTGACCAGCAAAGTGCATTATGAACAATCACCTAGATCAGTTCATCATCCTAGAAATAGATTTAATCTCAAAACCTATATAACCTAATAAAAATTTAACACATAGCATAATTTGAGCTTTGACATTACTACATTCTAGTATTTCAACACTATATTCTCGACCATAACTTCTTATTGATATCCTAGCACTCAATTCTTATGAATTCATAACTTCATTCAATAATTTTCACTAATTATTTGAATTAAAAGCAAGAATAAAAATACACATCCACAAGAAATCAATGAAGACAAATAACATAATCCTTGATCATATTATTCATAATCCATGAAACAAGTACGTAGGAAAGAAATGACTCTGAATTTACACCATTATGTATTCAATTGCTAGTATTGTTATCAAAATTACATATGAATATTTGAAAAACTCAAAACCTAAGACCAGACTCCAAAATGCTCAATATTCTATTTACGAAATTCTTTGTGATCAATACAAAACAATGAAACTGTACTTTTGGCCTTGAATTCCTTCTTATAGAAATGAAGGAGAAAAACAAGCTTTGTTCCATAAAGTACACATGTCCCTATTCTAATGGACCATTACAAAATACATTCCCTTTGCATTTATATTTGCATTCTCAAATTGAGGGAAATGTCACATGAGACAAAATTTATTTTCATTTGTTGTTGAGGATTAGGTCCTACCTTCCAAAATGCATCTTTGAGCTAATTTTACAATATCCATGTGCTCCAAATTGTATCCACATACACAAAGGAAAGATGAAACAAAATATAAAGTCTAAAAAATAGAAGGGACAAAAGACCTATTCATGTCTACAGCTTTGTCATCAATTTCAAATTGGGGAGAAGACATTATGTAATGCATACTTTAGGAAAAGCCTAATCTGCACTAGTTCCATGCTATGCATTGTGCTTCTCCCATATGTTATACACCATCTTTTTAGACTTTCGAACAAAAATTATACTCACCACTTCACAACCACAACTCAATCTTCTAACACATCCAAGTACTTATCCTTCCAGGCATGGAATTCTTCTTTTGTAGGCTAGTTGAATTTTATGATATCATCAAATTTATACCTATAAGGTGAATACTTAGTGAAAAAATAGTTTTCTTCTTTATCAAATTCATATTAGAACTCCTTCAAGGGTGATTATATCCATGTTCTTTTTCAACATGCTCATATAATTCCCTTGACAAATTAGAGCTACCTATTTTGAAATCACCTCATTTTCTTCCTTCCTCCAATCCTGCAATGTTATAATATTACCATCATCCTTTAATATGAAAGGGAGGAGACCACGATTCATTTTATGAAAACCTTTAAGTGGATATGTGCACGATCATGATGGGCCAAAAGTGGCGATATCTAAGTGATATGATGGCCCATGTGGCTAATGACTTTTTTTTAACCCAAAATTGATGAAACGAAAAGGGTTTTTAAAGGAGATTCTCATATTTTGACCAATATAAATTATGCTTTACTTTGAATTTAATAAATAAATATTATTCATTTTCTATATGAATTATGACTAAAGTCCTGATTAATAGGCTAATTGAAAAACATCTATAGATTTCAAACACTATCACATTTTTTGAATCTGAAACATGCGTCACATTCTATGCTTCACATACTATAGGATTAAAAACAAAAATTGTATTTCATGAAATTTTTACCAAGTTAAGGTGGTTAGACATACAATTTTTTATATCTTTTAAAATTTGTAATAAAAAAATTATAATTAATTATTTACTTGGAAAACAATTACAAAAAAATATGCATCACATCGAGACATGATTCCCCTACTTATATCTAAAATATTATAAACAAAATTATCATTTTATTGTGGTTAGGGTGGTCAAACAAACACCTACTTTTTTTTTTCCTTGAAATTTAAGTACTACTGCATTGAAATTTCAATTTTTCACCAAATAGTTTTTTTTTTTTGTAAATAAACCTAGTAGTTTGGAAACTACATTCAATTTTCTACTGATTCTATTCTTACATATTTTTAAAATAATATAGATAACTTGTTCAAAATTTTATGTCAAGTTGCCTAACTTTGATTTTGTGAATTTTATTGCTACTTAAGGGCCTGTTTTTTCCATGATGATCCTGCACATACCCAAGCAACTCCCTCATCTTTTCCTCCAAACGCTCTATTTTTCCTCTAAACTCTTTAATTCCATTTACATTCTTGAGGGTTGGCTTGATATTATTTGGTGCATTGACATCATGATTGGCTTCTATAACCATTATTCTCAAGTCTTGTAGCATGGGGATCCATGTTTCCATAAGAGGAATCCCAAATTCTTTATCAATATCAAAATTGTTTATTGCATCCTTCATGGAAGAATAGTTAGCATGAATGCTAATTTATCTATTTTTGACTCCTCTATTCAAATGTTCCGAAACTATACTAAAAATTTTCATGTTACTGACAAAGATTTCTCTATCATTCTTGTCACATTTTTCTGTATACTTCTTCAATTCTTCAAGTAGCACCTTTTTTCTAACACCCTATTCTTGTTGTGCACTATATGTACCTAGCTCTTCCACTAAAATGGGTGAATTTCATATTTTATAGGGCATAATTTCCCATGAAGAACTTGCAAGAGCTGTAGCGACAATAGGTGTTTCCCTTGTGAAGTAGAAGGTGAAGTAGCATCAATATCGATAGGATCACCATGAAGTTGTAAGTTTAGAATTTTCTCTTTCAATAGTGCCAACATAGTTTGTAGCTACATGGTGTGTTGCTGATTCTTCCCATAATCAATCAATAAACTATTCTAGCTTTTCCTGAATTTCACTTTCTCAACTATAACTTATTCAATATTCGCTCTTGTAAATTTAGCAACATTGACTAACATTGTTGCAACTTAAATTGCTAAGGTATTAGACACTCTCTTTATTATCAAGCCCCCCTGTAATCTTTAGTAGGCTTTGCAATATAAGGCTTCTTGGTGTTGGGGGCTAGAGCCCATATAACTAGTGCATCCAACTGCTCACTAAATTTAGATCCTTGAAGTGCTATTGTAGCCTCTTCCTCTGAGTTGTAGAGAGGTCTATCACATCTCTTTGTTGTGTCAAATCAAATAGCAGAAGACAAGTCCCATTCAGGAAATAAAAGAAATCTATTATTTCTTACTAATCCTCTACCCTAGGACGCGGTCACCTTTTGATATATTTTTCATCTCCATTATTACTTATGAATTGATGACTATGTCAAGTAGCTTAGGATGAAGGTTCCTCTATTCTACAACTTTTTTCAGAAATTCATCCTTCTTTTCTCTCCAAAAAATTTCCATGAAGGCCTTGGGCTGGAAAAAAGAATCATCATCAAGGAATTCATTTCATGTGTCCACCCTGAAATCATCAAAATTGTTTATTCTAGTGAGGCCATCCTTGCTCAAGCTCAAACCAAGTTGTTGGGATGCCATCTCCCTAGGTGGTGAAGGAATTCCTTGTTGTGTTTCCTCCGTAGTAACAAAAATTTCTTCTTAAGAATCCTCCTCATGATCCAATAGGCTGGCAGGTTCAACCCATTGCTTCTTCTGAGGTGGTGGCCTTGGTGGTGATGCTTTTTGAGATGGGGAATCAATGTCAACAATCTCAGGTTCATCTAACCTAGGAGGGGACAAAGGTGGCATTTCTTGCACTTGTGGAGGGGCTCTTTGATCCTCTTGTTGAGAAGAGGTAGTATTTGTAGCCGTTCTCTTCGTTTTATTCTTCCTCTTGCTAAAAACAATTATTTTGTATTCCTTGGGAGGTTGGTATGATGGTGTTTCCTCCATAATAGGAATATCTCCCCCACCTTATTCTTATTCAGTATGGGCCTTCCCCTTATCTTGAATTGTTCACTCACCTTTTAGCTGACCAACTACCTATTGAACATATAGAATACTGAGAGGGGGGTGAATTAGCATTCCAAAAGTCAATAATAAAATCCACTTAACCATTATCATAATTTGCATTGAATTAGCAAGAGAGAACATAGAAAAAAATCAATGCAATCATACACATGAACACCAATATTTTATGTGGAAAACCTAGGATGGGAAAAACCATGGTGACAGTTAACTCATAATATATTATATCTAGATACAAAATATTACAGGGCTCACTACTAGAACTCAGTATCCTTAAAAGGCTCACAACCTGAGTACAAAAGATGGCTCACTGCCAAAATAATGAACTAATGGAATACACCTTCAATGCGTTGGGTTCAATTCCACTGAATCTCAAAATATAAGTATTGCATCACCCAAAAATTCTCTACTACCAATAAAGCATTTAGGCTCTAGGTATGTGCAGGATCATCGTGGAAGAAAAGGCCCTTAACTGGTGATGAAAATTCAGAAAATTAGAGTTAGGCAACTTGAAATAAAAATTTGAATAAGCTATCTATATTATTTAAAAAATATGTAAGAATAGAATATGTATCGAATTTAATCTACTTTCTAAACTACTAGGTTTATTTTTAAAAAAAATCTATTTGGTGAAAATTTGAAATTTCAATGCAGTAGTACTTAAATTTCAGGAAAAAATAAGAAGTATGTGTCTATCGGACCACCCTAACCACAATACAATGATAATATTTCTTAATAATATTTTAGATATAAGTAGAGAGTCATGTCCTGATATGATGCATATTTTTTTGTATTTTTTTTCCAAGTAAATAATTAATTATGAATTTTTTATTACAACTTTTAAAAAATATTAAAACTTGTATGTCTAACCACCTTAACTTGGTCAAAACTTCACGAAATTCATTTTTTCTTTAATCCTATAGTATTAGATGTTTAGAATGTGACGCATGTTTCAAATTAAAAAAATGTGATACCATTTGAAAGCTAGAGATGTTTTTCAATCAGCCTATCAACCAGGACTTTAGTCATAATTCAAAAAGAAAATGAATAACAGATATTTATTAAATTCAAAGTAAAGGATAATTTATATTGGTGGAAATTTTAGAATATCCTTTCAAAACACTTTTCATCTCATCAATTTTGTGTAAAAAAAATTTGTGAGCAACATGGGCCATCATATCACTTACATATTGTCGTGTTCTAGCCCATCATGATCCTGTACATACCACTATGATCTTCTCCTTTTTCCACTTGCTTACACACACACATACATCCACATATCTACTTTTTTTTTGCTTGCTTCTATCATATATATATACATGTACATCTTATTCATCAATTAGGTTGGCCTAATTGGATGAACACAAAAAATCGAAACCTTTCTTCATTGGCACCATATAAGATTTGAACATTTTATCCATGTAGTGCATTATTCCAAGGTGGATATTAGTCTTCATAATATATTGCATTCATGAATTCGACCAAGACAAAACCACAATTCTCCAAACCAAAAAATAATCGTCAAAGCAAACACCTTCTGAATCTAAGAACAAATTAATTTCCCATCATACTACAAGTCAAGTGACTATCACCAAAACCGTAATATAAGAATATTTAAACTTTAGTAGAATTTTGAGTCTTCCACACAATAAACCTCACACAAAACAATAGTAGGATATAGATTTGAACTTTGTCAGAGGTAACTTTCTATTCATATGAAAAGATGTCTCAAAATCTAGAAAATAGTAGTCTGAATGAGTCAATATAACATTGTTAAGAGATTAGTCATATTAGATCTTGTGGTGAGTTTCATACTCAAATACCAACACATTGATCCATCACAGAGGAGTATTTGGGTATGTGCAGCATCATCATGGAAAAAATCATCCCTTAAGTGGCGATAAAATGTAGAAAAATCAGAGTTAGGAAACTTGACGTAAAAAATTGAATAAGTTATCTATATTATTTCTAAAATATGTAAGAACAAAATCTGTAGAAAATTGAATGTCACTTCTAAACTACTAGGTCTATTTTTATTTTTTTTAAATCTATTTGGTGAAAATTTGAAATTTCAATGCAGTAGTACTTAAATTTCAGGTAAAAATAAGAAGTAGGTGTCTGTCTGACCACCCTAACCACCATACAATGATAGTATTTTTTTATAATATTTTAGATATAAGTAGAGGAATCATGTCCCGATGAGATGGATATTCTTTTATAATTTTTTTCCAACTAAATAATTAATTATTATTTTTTTATTACAACTTTAATAAAATATAAAAACTTCTATATTTGACCACCTTAACTTGGTCAAAACTTCATGAAATTCAATTTTTTTTTTAAGTCCTATAGTATGTGAAGCATAGAATGTGAAAAATGTTTCAAATTTGAAAAATTTGATACTGTTTGAAATCTATAGATGTTTTTCAGTCAGCCTATCAATAAGGACTTTAGTCATAATTCAAATAGAAAATGAATAATAATTATTTATTAAATTCAAAGTAAATCATAATTTATATTGGTAGAAATATGAGAATCTCCTTTAAAAACCCTTTTCGTTTCATTAATTTTGGGTTAAAAAAAAGTCATCAACCACATGGGCCATCATATCACTTATATATCACCACATTTTGGCCCATCATGATCCTACACGTACCCATTTTCGATAGAGAACAACTTCTTGTAAACCAAGAAAACTTCCCATATAATTATCATCATGTAGTTATTACCATGTTGACATTAATGACAACATAGGAGCAACCAACACAACCATCCATAGTTCATGCTCATGTTTTGAAGCTTCCAACAATCTCCCCCTTTGGCATTGATGGCAACATGCATGAAAAGAATTTCAAATATACCGCATTGAATGTTCTAACTACTTCCCCTATCAAAATTGTTTTTCACAAAAACAAATTCCTCTTATTCTTTATCTCTGCCCCTTTGACATCAATGACAAAGGAAGGCGTCTGATATAAATGTACATATGCATAAAAAGGTAATAAAAAATATATGAACACTGAATTAACCTAAAGAAGAACCTCTGACCCTCTTCAGGATAGCCTTCAATGATACTTTACCTTCTTCCCATAAATTTTTGGCATTGACTAGAGTCTTGTAAAATAGGTCAACTTTAGTTAGAGACTCTATACCATTTGTTAAAGAATTGGGACAAAGATTGATCTTTGATAATTCACCAATATTAACCAATAGGTCACTAGAAACAAAAGTATGTATTAGTTTAATCATGTCTCTGAGTGCCACAAACTTCTTGATAACATCTATCCTTTGATCCCAGAGAGAGAAGATTTTTTCCTGAAGCTGCACAATGTAGGACCACCTTTGATTATCTTTATCTTCTACTAATCTGTATGTATCTACCTGAGTTCTTAGTTGGGACTCACTCATCCTTATCTCATTTATCATATTCAATTTATTTCCAAACTAGTCTAGACAAAAGGAAAGTATTTCATGTGTCTCCTTTTCACAACCTTATACACTCTCCAATTCCTTCATTGCTCGATCATGTGCATTCACACATTTTACTTTAATATCATAAAAATATTCTTCATCAAACCTAATTCCAATAGACATTTCAAGTCCAAAGATATATACTTTCAAATAATTAATCATGTTAGGAAGATTCTCCAAAATAAAAATAGATGAATCAAAATTATCATCAGGAATAACCTTCTGCAAATATTCCAAATCTCTCTAAATATTCATTCTTTCATTTTGATGTTCAAGCTTACTTTCTTTTTCACCTTCTAGATTCACTATGGGTAAGTGCACTAAGATGGTTCCCAAAAAGGGGACTTAAGTGGACAACTTTTTTTTGAAATCAGGAAATACTGACCTTGGACGTGAAATTGAGGATACTTAGACTCAAAATTTTGAGATGGAATAGAAAGAAGGATTCAAGTGCTCCGAGTCTACTTTCTAAACAACTAATTTATTTTGAAAATGATTGAGATTAAGTGGTTCAAATGAGGGATGTACACAAATTGGTGTTGTTTTTGTCAGAAAAACATAACAAAGCAACTCTTGTGCGACCCTCGTATGGTGAACTCTTTTTTAGAATTTTTAAAATCGCAATGGTCAGAAGTTAGCTAACAGTATGTAGTTGATGCATGATTTTTCTGATAATTTTTTGATGAATATTTGATTTTTTACTAATTTGTGAAGTGGACATATCCTAAAAATAGAATTTTGGCAGTGTCGTGCTACCCCTACAAATTTTGGAAACTAATTGATTTGTTTTTTTTTTAATTTTTATTTTGTAGAATGGATTCTAGTTTCTAAAAATGTAATTTATTTGAAAAAATGATGAATGGTTAATTTATAACGAAAAAAATACCAAACATTGCTTTTTTGCAAAAAAAAAGACATACAGATAAAATAAATTATGGATGAAAGACTTAACATTTTCAGAAAAAGCGAAAAAAATTACATCGTTGGATAGCTAAGAGATAACCCAACATTACCCATGTGCTCGATTTTTTCGGTATTGAACCACTTGCAATCCTGACGGTGAACATGAACTCGATTATGAGAAATATGGTGGATTTTTTAAAAACACATCTCTGGTCATTAGCAATACCCTCCAAGCCTTTGGGTTGGTATTCCAAGGCAAATACCAAGCTTAAAGTTCGGGAATTCCCAAAGCAAGATATAACGCGAGCGCATTATAACATGCTCGCGTTATATCTCACTTTTGCAATGGTTTTGGCTTCTGCGGGGAACATGTCTACTAGCACATAATGTGAGCACATTATAACGTGCTCGCATTATGTCTTACTTTATGTTAAATTCTAATATATTAATGTATGCTGATATATTTTTATGTACATGTATGTATGTATGCTTGTATGGATGTAAGATTATATGTAAATATGTATTAAGCTTGTATGTATGCATTTATGTATGTCTTTAGATGAAGGGAGAATTTAGAGAGATTCTAGAGAGATGGCGAGGGGGTCGAAGTGAGAGTTTAAGATAGAGGGAGTGGGAAAGAAGTGATTGGATTGAGGGGGACTTAGCTAGGTAGGGTGGGAGGGAGAGAGGGAGGGAGAAAGAGAGAGGGGGGGTGGGAGAGAGATAATTGAGGGAGAGGGAGAGAGAGAGGGGGGTGGGAGAGAGAGAATTGAGGGAGAGGGAGAGAGAGAGAGTCAAAGAGAAAGAGAGAATTATGTAGGTAGGGTGTGAGAGGGAGAGACTTGAGAGTGTGAGAGGGAGAGACTTGAGAGTGTGAGGGGGGTGAGAGGGAGAGACCTGAGAGATAGGTAGTGAGAGGGAGTGTGAGAGAGATGGAGTGTGAGATAGAGGGAGTGGGAGAGAGAGGGAGTGTGAGTGAGAGACTTGAGAGAGGGAGAGGGTGTGAGAGGGAGTGACCTAATAGAGGTAGAGAAAGAGGGGGGTGGAGTGAGAGGGACTTATCTAGGTAGGGTTAGAGGCATAGAGAGAGAGAGGGGAGAGAGAGCAAGATAGAGTTACCTAGTTAGGTTGCCAGATGGAGAGACCTTAGAGAGAGAGGGAGTGGGAGGAAGAGACATGAGAGAGAGGGAGAGAGAGGTAGTTGGAGAGAGTGGGATGGAGTGGGAGGGACATAAAGGGAGATGGATAGAGGGAGTGAGAGAGGGTGGTAGGGATTGATTGAATGAGAGGTACGTAGAAAGAGGGAGATGATAGATAGAGACAATTAGAGAAGTTGGGAGGGAGGGAAGGAGGGAGAGGTGAGATGTATAGATAGAGAGAAAGTGATAGGGGTTGAGGGATTAGGGTGGAGGACCTATAGGGTTTATGGTTTCTAGGGTATTAGTGTTTAAGGTTTAAGGGTTGATGGAACAGGTTTGATGGTAGAGGGTATTTGGTTGAGGGTATAGAGTAGAAGGTTTAAGGTTTAAGCATTTAGGGTTGAAGGGTTTGGGGTTAAGGGTTTAGGGTTAATGGTTTACTTGGTTGAGGGTAGAGGGTTTAGGGTATAGGTTTGAGGGTATATGGTTGAAGGATTAGGTTCAGGGTCCAATGTAAGGGGTAGAGAGTTTAGGGTTTAAGGGTTTAGAGTTGAGGGATTAAGGGTTAAGGGTTGAGAATTGAGGGTTGATTGTTTAATGTATAGGGTAAAGGGTAGAGGGTTTAAGGGTTGAGGGTTGAGGGTTGAATATTGAGGATTTAAGGTATAGGGTTGAGGGATTAGGGTTGAGGGTCCAATATATAGGGTAGAGGTTATAGGGGTTGAGAGATTAAGGGTTGACGGATTAGGGTTTAGGGTAGAGAGTATTGGGTAGAGGTTAGAGGTTAGAGGGTAGAGGATAGAGGGTAAATGGTTTAACAGTTTAGGATTTAAGGGGTTAGGGTTGAGGGTCGAGGGTTTAGGGTTGAGTGTTTAAGGGTTTAAGGGGTGAGGGTTTAAGGGTCAAGATGGCTGAGGGATTAGGGTAGAGAGTTTACTAAGTGGGTTTAAGGGTTGGGGGACTACGGTTAAGGGTAGATGGTAGAGAATTGGAGGTAGAGGGTAGAGGGTTTATTGGTTAGGGTTTAAGGGTTTAGGGTTTAGGGATGAGGGATTAATAGGTTATAGGGTACAGGATATAGGCGTTGCGGGATTAGAGTTTAAGGGTTGAGGGTTGAGGGATTAAGAGGGTATACTGGTTGAGGTATTAGGCTTTAATGGTTGAGTGTTGAGGGTTCAAGGATTAATAGGGTATAGGAGTTGAGGGATTAGGGTTTAAGGGTTGAGGGTTGAGGGTTGAGAGTTGAGGGATTAGGGTTTAAGGGTTGAGGATTGATGGATTAAGAGGCTATAGGGATTGAGGGATTAGGGTTTAAGGTTTGAGGTTTGAGGGATTAAGAGGGTATAGGGGTTGAGGGATTAGGGTTTAAGGGTTGAGGGTTGAGGGATTAAGAAGGTATAGGGGTTGTGGGTTGAGGGTTGAGGGATTAAGAGGGTATAGGGATTGAGGGATTAGGGTTTAAGGGTTGAGGGTTGAGGGTTCAAGGATTAAGAGGGTATAGGGGTTGATGGATTAGGGTTTAAGGGTTGAGGGTTGAGGGATTAAGAGGGTATATGGGTTGAGGGTTTAGGGTTTAAGGGTTGAGGGTTGAGGAATCAAGGATTAAGAGGGTATAGGGGTAGAGGGATTAAGGTTGAATGGTTGAGGGTTGAGGGTTGAGGGATTAAGAGAGTATAGGGATTGAGGGATTAGGGTTTAAGGGTTGAGGGTTGACGGATTAAGAGGGTATAGGGGTTGAGATATTAGGGTTTAAGGGTTGATAGATTAAGAGGGTATAGGTATTGAGGGATTAGGGTTTAAGGGTTGAGGGTTGAGGGTTCAAGGATTTAGAGGGTATAGATGTTGAGGTTTTAGCATTTAAGGGTTCAAGGTTGAGGGATTAGGGTTTAAGGGTTGAGGCTTGAGGGATTAAGAGGGTATAGGGGTTGAGGGATTAGGGTTTAATGGTTGAGGGTTGAGGGATTAAGAGGGTATAGTGGTTGAAGGATTAGGGTTTAAGGGTTTGATGGTTGAGGGATTAAGAGGGTATAGGGGTTGAGGGATTAAGGTTTAAGGTTTGAGATTTGAGGGATGAAGAGGGTATAGGGGTTGGGGGATTAGGGTTTAAGGGTTGAGGGTTGAGGGATTAAGAGTGTATAGGGGTTAAGGGTTTAGGGTTTAAGGGTTGAGGTTTGAGGGTTCAAAGATTAATAGGGTATAGGGGTAGAGGGATTAAGGTTGAAGGGTTGAGGGTTGAGGTTTGAGGGATTAAGAGGGTCTAGGGATTGAGTGATTAGGGTTTAAGGGTTGAGGGTTGATGGTTCAACGATTAATAGGGTATAGGGTTTGAGGTATTAGGGTTTACTGGTTGAGGGTTGATGGTTGACGAATTAACAAGGTATACGAGTTGAGGGATTATGGTTTAAGGGTTGAGGGTTGAGGGATTAAGAGGGTATAGCAGTTGATGGATTAGGGTTTAAGGGTTGAGGGTTGAGGGACTAGGGTTTAAGGGTTGAGGGATGAAGAGGGTATAGGGGTTGAGGGA
>CM021105.1:617786496-617820026 GCA_007115665.2 Sequoiadendron giganteum | reverse complement strand
GTTGAGGGTTGAGGGATTAGGGTTTGAGGGTTGAGGGACTATTTAGGGTATAGGGGTTGAGGGATTGGGGTTTGAGGTTTGAGGGATTATTTAGGGTATAGGGGTTGAGGGTTGAGGGTTGAGGGTTGAGGGTTGAGGGTTGAGGGATGAAGAGGGTATAGGGGTTGATGTATTAGGGTTTAAGGGTTGAGAGTTGAGGGATTAAGAGGGTATAGGGGTTGATGGATTAGGGTTTAAGGGTTCGATAGGGTATAAGGGTTGAGGGTTGAGGGTTGAGGGATTAAGAGGGTATAGGGATTGAGGGATTAGGGTTTAACGGTTGAGTCTTGAGGGATTAGGGTTTGAGGGTTGAGTGATTATTTAGGGTATAGGGGTTGAGGGATTAGGGTTTAAGGGTTGAGGGTTGAGGGATTAAGAGGGTATAGGGGTTGAGGGATTAGGGTTTAAGGGTTGAGGGTTGAGGGATGAGGGATTAATAGGGTATAGGAGTTGAGGGATTAGGGTTTAAGGGTTGAGGGATAAGGGATTAAGATGGTATAGGGGTTGAGGTATTAGGGTTTAAGGGTTGAGGGTTGAGGGATTAAGAGGGTATAGGTGTTGAGGGATTAGGGTTTAAGGGTTTGAAGGTTGAGGGATTAAGAGGATATAGGGGTAGAGGGATTAAGGTTGAAGGGTTGAGGATTGAGGGTTGAGGGATTAGTGTTTGAGGGTTGAGGGATTACTTAGGGTATAGGGGTTGAGGGATAGGGTTTAAGGGTTAAGGGTTGAGGGATTAGGGTTTAAGGGTTGAAGGGTTGAGGATTAGGGATCTCCCACTCTCCCCTTCTCTCCCTACCACTCTCTCTTTCTCCCACTCTCTCTCCTTCTCCCTCCCTCTCTATCTCCCACTCTCCCCCTCTCTTCCTCCCACTCTCTCTTTCTCCCATTCTCAAAAATATACTAAGAAAACCAAATTTCACATAATGCGATCGCATTGTTTACGCCACTAAAATAGTAAAAAACTCTATACACCCATGATTTGAAGGCCCACAGTTTGCATATTCCCCTGGGTATGGGCGTGCTCCGACAAAAAATAGCTTTTTGATGATGTTGTGAAGTGTGCAAGCATCTTTTTCACATTCCATCACCTTTTCCATTATCTTTTCACCACCTTTGCATGAAAGAGCAGAGTTTCCACGTTGAAAGACATATAATATCAATTGAAGTTTGAATTCCATTGAAAACTGATATACAATTGAAGTGTGGAAGGGAACAAGCTTTTGAACAAGTCAAATTATTAAGGAGTTTGAAGAAAGAAGAAGCTAAGGCTACATAATTGGGTTGAACTCCTCCATTTGAAAGTCTGGTTTTTAAGGTATGTGAAGTCTTTACATGTTTTCTTTCATTCTATTATGGCTTGCTTTCATTTTTGTTTGTCATTATAACCTTAGGTTGTCAATGCACATTTTCAATTACCATTATATACACAATTATATACACTTGCCAATTACCATTTTAATCTTGATGCAAAGCATCTACCAGGATCCACAAATCATCAAGGGTACTTCTGACCCTAACTTATATTGAAGAAGATTAACAAACAAACTCAATCATCTTTTAATCAAAACATTAGAACTTGGTTTCAACTTTTTTTCAGACTCAAAAAAATAGATTAACCATCATAAAATTGATTGTAACATAGCATAAAGCTGATTAGAAACTTAGAACCATTCATGAAAATTCATCCTTTAAGACAACTCCAAGCCTCTCGCATTCTTTCGAAGGCTCCAAACACCTTCCAATACCTCTGCACAAACTGATGCAGTACAAAGGAAGAAATCAACACCCTTCTTGACACACTTATTCAACTATATTTCCCTTCACAAAACATTTGATTCGTATACTCAAATTAGCATTAAGAGTTCCCAATTCCTTAAGGACCTTCAAAACACCTTGAAATATTGAAAATAACTAATTACAATCAATTAGTTTCCTCTTTCACACCGAAACACATGGAATCGCTCTGAGCTATGTTCCATCGGATCGATCCCTTAAGGGTCCAAAGTGCAAAATAGCTGCAAACTTCAGCATGCTATTACTTGGATACCGTGACACTTAGAAACTTCTTTTTTGATCCTACAGAATGGTGTTGGACCCCTCTAGAAAAACCTCTCTTAGTTTTGGCTATCTTGGAGTTGTTTTCTTGTGGTGATGGATTTTCACTTGATGGAAAAAGTGTCAAATTCAAGTTGTGCAAAGTTGCAAAGTGGTGCAACTTTCGCTCTACAAATCGTGTGACCAAGAGGACTATTCCAACATGTCTGACTAGGTATTTTTATGCTAGGCATGGTCCTCTTTTGCACTAAAACACGTGGAATCGCTCTGAGCTATTTTCCACTGGATCGATCCCTTAAGGGTCCAAAGTGCAAAATGGCTGCAAACTTTAGCATGCTATTACTTAGATGTCGTGATGCTTAGAAACTTCTCAGCTGATCCTATGCGATTTTATTGAGCCTATCTACAAAAACATCTCTCGGTTTTGGCTATCTCAGAGTTGTTTTCCAGTGGTGGCGGATTTTCTCTTGATGTAAAAAGCATCAAATGCAACTAGTGCAAAGTTGCAAAGTGGTGCAACTTTCGTTCTGCAACTTGTGTGACCAAGTGGACTATTCCAACAAATCCGAATATGTATTTTTATCCTAGGAATGGTCCTCTTTCACACCGAAACACGTGGAATCACTCCGAGCTATGTTCCACCGGATCGATCCCTTAAGGGTCCAAAGTGCAAAATAGCTACAAACTTCAACATGCTATTACTTGGATACCATGACACTTAGAAACTTATCATTTGATCCTAAAGAAAGGAGTTTGACCCCTCTAGAAAACCCTCTCTCGGTTTTGGCTATCTTGGAGTGGTTTTCTCGTGGCGGAAGATTTTCACTTGATGGAAAAAGTGTCAAATTCAAGCTATGCAAAGTTGCAAAGTGGTGCAACTTTCGTTCTGCAACTTGTGTGACCAAGTGGAATATTCCAACAAATCTGAATATGTATTTTTATCCTAGGAATGGTCCTCTTTCACATGGAAACACAAGGAATCGCTCCGAGCTATGTTCCACTGGATCGATCCCTTAAGGGTTCAAAGTGCAAAATGGCTGCAAAATTCAGCATATGATTACTCAGATGTCATGATGTTTAGAAACTTATCATCTGATCCTATAGGATCATGTTGACCCTGTCTACAAAAACCTCTCTCGGTTTTTGCTATCTCAGAGTGGTTTTCCAGTGGTGGCGGATTTTCACTTGATGGAAAAAGCATCAAATGCAAGCAGTGCAAAGTTGCAAAGTGGTGCAACTTTTGTTCTGCAACTTGTGTGACCAAGCGGAATATTCAAACACATCCAAATAGATATTTTTATGCTAGGAATGGTCCTCTTTTGCATCGAAACACGTGGAATCACTCTAAGCTATGTTCCACCGGATCGATCCCTTAGGTTGGAGTTGTCTTAAGTTGCAAATTTGTAAGTTGCTTAAAGCAACAAATTTGAAATGATATTGAATGGCCCACTTAGCACTCATTGCATCTAATTGATGCTCACAAAGGTGAGGAACTAGGCATTCCCAGGAGGTCACCAATTCCAGTATACTCCAGCTCAAGCGCTTAACCACAAATTTTTTTCCCCAAGGTTAAGCCCACTTAGCTTGCAACCCCATTTGAAAAAACTTCAACAAGTGTTGTGCCTTATGAAACATTCATTATAGATCCCCTTTAGCTCATTAATTGATAAGTAGGAGGTATTTTTTACAATGTGTCAAATTGTGATATTGCTATCAGGATTCCATTGAGTAGTCATTTGTAGTATTAGATATAGCTCTAGCTTCTATAGTATTGCACATGATTGCAGATAGTTTCAAAGATCTAGATAACATCAATAGTTCACATTACTCAAGAAGGATGAACATCTTAAAGAAATTTGTGGAAATTAGGACAAGTAACCTTCTTATGGAATTAGGGTTGCAATATTTGATCTACAACATGTTCCACTATTTCTTCAGTAGGATGAAGAACACACATAATGAAGGTGTGTTTGTAGCCATGAAATATTATGGTTCGAACTATCTAGGAGAGTGATATTTTATCTCAACCAACCATATCTATACCATGGTTTTTTTGGAAAAAAGGATGGGTTTTCTCTTCATCGGCATATACATTATTCCTCAATGTGTTCACACTAGTGTTACAAGACTAGGACTCACCTCGAACTTGACAAGCCATTTTTTAACTTGGACTCGGGCTCACAGCCCAAACTCAACAAATAGAAAAACCTAAGAAATTCAAAGATTTGTAAGGATTTAAAACTTGTTTCATGCACCCTTTAATAAATAAACCTTAAAGACACAATAGCATCATCAAATAGAAATTCCTATGATCCCATACACAAACATACATCAATCACATAAGTATAAGCACAAATTTTAGCTGAAGGAAATAACACATTTAGATATTTAAATATTGTGATATTGCTATCAAGATTCAATCGTGTAGTCTTACAAGTCAAACTCATTAACCCATGATTCATCAGTAGTGGTTCACAAGAACCCATCTCTCATGATAACGAATGGTTCATATGGAGGAAGATAAATCTTCATACATTTCTTCTATCACAAATGAGATAAGTGCTTGGTTTCATGAAGGTAATGAGACAACCACTAATGGGGAGTGGATACATGAAGAATTGAAGGAGAATGATAATGGCTTCAGACATGCTATAAAGGATTTTTTTTTTCATTTCAATGATGCAAGAGGTTTTTGGTTTCACTACCAAAATGAGCCTATGAAGAATGCATGTGAAACTCCTTTTGACCTTGAGGGTATACTTACTCCATCTCAAGGATCATGCATTGATGATGACATAGATCAATGCGAGTGTTAACCAATTAATAATTATGCACGTGAATAAGTCAAACATGTACATGTCAATAAGGGAAGTACAAGTACTCAAAAACATGTAAGCCTCAAAAAGTATACACACGAATACATAGTATACACAAATAAAAACAAAGTAAATGCACGAATACAAGGTATATGCATGAAAACATGTAAGCCACAAAGTATACACTCGAATGCGCGTAAGTCACAAAGTATACATGTAAGTTGTAAAGTATACACTTGAATACACATAACTCATATCTATTGAACCATCAATTTAGAATGCAAATATGGACAGGCATCGATAAAAGATATTTGAATTAACCAAATAGCCATGTAGGCATACATCAATATATATTGATATAAGTATGAAATATATGTACAAAATAGCCATATAGGCTTCCGAGAATGCCATCTAGGCATACAATGTCAAATATGTCTAGGGTGCTGCCACAATAATGGGTTACACTTTTTGGGACATCCTGATTTTTGCTGAAATCACATATTTTTAGAAAATATAATGATTTAAGCCTTAAAAAGGTTCCATTTAAAGGATTTTAATTGAAGAGGGTTTGATCAAACCCACTTATATCAACCCCCCTTGGATAGAAACTCGCTAGTTTTAAACGATGCCTATAATGGAGTCTCGTCAACACCTATCAAAATGCTAATAAAAAACCACTTTTGATTTACCTTTTAGGGGATCAAATTAATTCATTTAAAATTTATCTTTTGTAAACATGTAATACTTATTATAAGCTTCCCAAAAACTATAATTTTAAAAATATATAATTTTATTATTATATTTATTTTTTATTTCTTTTGAATGTAGGTTTTTAAATGATCATTGAGGTATTTGTTTCACACATACTGAAAAATAGGAAATGAGAGAAAAAAAATTCTTTAAAATACTTGTACACTAGATATTGATGTCCTTATTCCAACAAAAAAGTAATAAGTTAATTCAAATGCATAGAAAAAATGTTATGCAACTGAAAGTATAATATATCAAAATTATAATTACTCTGACTTAGAAAATTAATTAAAAAATATATATGCAACAAAAAATTATGAAAAAATATCCATCCACTAGATATTGGGGTGAAAAAACTGTATTTAAAAGATTAGAATTGTATCCTTTGTATAAAAAATGTTATGTAGCTAAAAGTAAACATTACTTTTTGAAAATGATGTTTAGCACAAAAAATAAGTTAGTAAAAATTACATAAAAGGATTCACAATTTTATTTTTATTTAAAAATAATATATAATTATAATCTACAGAAAATATCACAAATCAATACTTTGCTTCATCCTAAAATTCTTAATGGTTTAGATTCTATAGTTGCAAGAAAGGAAAATCTGGTGAAAAATGTTGATTTCAATGTTAAGTTTGGCCAAAAAGTCTAACCCATTATTGTGGGATCACCCTCCAATAAAAAATATGTACAAAACTTCCATGCAGGCATACAACAAAGGACTCTGGAATCAAAAGTCATTACTCTCCATGCACAGGAAATAAAATCTTTCCCTTTCCTTTTCGCTCAGATGGCGATAGGTCTATCTCTCATTTTTTCTACACTCATGGAGTGCTCCTCCTACTCCTCCTAGGGTTTAGTTCATGATGAAGTTTTAATTGTTACAATAAGAAGTAAAGACATGAATATATAGAAATTACATTATAAAAAATGATATATTTGACAAAATAATCACTTACATCCATCTCACGATCTCTCTCCACAAGGGAAATATCCTCATGCCCATGCTCAGGCGTTCTCAAGCCCTGTATAAACCATACAAATAGACAAAAACTACGTGAATCAATAATGGTTTGATTTTTTACTAACTAACATCTATAAAAATAAATGTAAATTAAAATTTACTAATTTGCCTCATACCTCTTTTGTCAGAGCCATCGAGGATTGTATAGTAGATGTCACACCAATATCCATTGCCCTCATCACATTCGGAGGTGTATCATCTCGCAACAACTGAAAATAAAACAACAAATTATTCAACGTAATCAACGATGTGCATCTATAAACTACACAAATCTATTAAGTACTTGATTCATTAGTTAAACTCTTTATTGTATTACCTACGTGAAGGTTTGAGTAAATCCACTGCCACTGGGAAGTGTTCCATCAAAACCTCCAATATTAGTCTATTCAACATCCAAAATTGCATATTAAATTACCATTCGTAAAACAATGCCATTAATATGCAATAAACTTATAATTGTTTACTATTTACATACACTAGCAATAGGTGTACTACAAAAATAGGTTGGTGGGGGGCTGGTGTATCTAGTCTCAACACTGTGACCCTACAATTTTATTAAAATCATAAAACATTTTTAGTTAATCTTGCATTTCAAAATCGAAATTTAATCAATTAAATTCAATGAACACATGCACTAACTTTTACCTGACTATCAATGCCATATGCCATATGCCTCATGCAAAATGTCAGCTGCCCTCTCCATCTCCATAGCTGCAGATAGATCCTACGTACCAGTCTCTTGAGGGTCGGTGGGGTCATGTGAACAAGTAGCCCCACAAGATTGACACACATGTGTTGGAAGGCCACCACTAGAAGACTCCCCTAGATCGCGCTGTAGAATAGGGCTAGTATGATGGATGACACTCTGGGTCAATGTGCTGATTGCCTACAATGTCTCTACGTCAGCACTTTCCTTCATGATGGAAGGCATAACAACATGCTCATGAGGTGGCCTAGCGAGAGCTTGTCTACCTTGCCACGTAGGATCCGGTTGTGCACCGGGTCTATCCTGAGCTGACCCCCCACCTCTCCCCTGGAAATCCCTCATATCAAAATAATTTGGGATTTTGTTCAATATGAACTCATTGTATAGTTTCCTAAGGAAATATTATGGGACCTCACAATTGTTACACGGTGGGTAATCGAAGACCATGTACCACCTATCATAAAACCGGTCCTTCATCTGTTGGTGGTGGAACCAATGGATAGGAAAAATCTTCGCATTGAGGGTAAAATTTTGATTTGTGCGTGGGTCGGTGAATAATGACCACAAATCACCTTTTGTAATTTTTAAATCTTTCACATCCTTGTATGATAGTTTATTTGCATAATAGTCCCTAGCCGTCTGCCTCCTATCTTCCCATCCAGTTATTTGTTTGCTAATTGAATCTACGTTTGTTAACATATCTTTCAATGAATTTTTTGGGGTCATTCTTTCTATGGTTGAACCATTTGGATCACTCAACCTATTGATCAAATCCTCAATTTGTTTTTTGTTGTTCTCAATTTCACTCATTAAATTTTGTTGAGTGCCAGGAGGGGGTTGAGTGATTGGTGGAGGAGGTTGATGTTGTGGTTGATTTTGATCTTGAGGATTTGGTTGGTCTTCTTATTGAGGATTTTGAGGGTTTGCAGGTTGATTTGCATCTCCTAAAAATTCAAACAAATAGATATCAAATTCAACCTAAAACTAACAAATTCAAAACAAAAACCATAGAATCCTTACCTCTTACAGCTCCTCCTCGCCGTGGCACCATCTTTGTGAAGAAATAGGGATTCTTGGTGAAGAAATTCTCCTCCTAGAACGCGAGCACAATATTCTGGGGGTTTTGGCCATGGGTGCTACAAAAAAACTATTCGAAATGCAAACGAGAGATTTGCGTTTGTTTTTTTGCTTTTAATAGATTATAACACGAGCGCATTATAATGTGCTCGCATTATTTGTTTGTAGTTCTAGCCACTGAGACATTGCCTAGGTTTAATAGAAGACATAACGTGAGCGCGTAATAACGCGCTCGCATTATGGTTTTCAACTTTTTTTTTTGAGGGTGTCCACGGAATTGCTACCCATTTCCATGCACCCGCCCCTATACTCTTCATTTTCTTTCATGCTTCGGTCATGCTACCAGAGGCATTTTCTTCATTGAGATGCTTAGGGCTTTCAAAGATAATTTTAGCATATTTATCAATTTCAGCCTCTATAACTTCATAATCCAATTCAAATATCAAAACAAACCTTTATTCAATTTCTTCCATGTGACAAAAATATGTAGACATAAGAAAATTTATGATTTTAGACTATCTTTTCACAACACTTACTCGAAGCCTATATATTTTGTTCATCCTCATCTAAAATATTGCAAAGAATGTAGTGAGGGAAGATTCTTGTGCATCCAAACTACCAAGATTTATCATGAATTTCCTAATTTGATAGGCAATAGGCTCTGATTTTGACCATTCTAACTTTCCTATTACTAGTAACTCTTTCAAAAAGTAAACGAGTAGAAAAACAACCAAATTTCCATATCAAAAAGTATTCTTTTTTCTCTTCTAGATATCCTTTAAATTATATTCAAAATATGTATGTGAACTAGTTCAAACAAGTCATATTCCATACCTCTAATTACCATTTCAACAATAATATTCATCATAATAGTAGAAACTATAGAGTCATTGTTAGGGATACAAAATTTATGACCAATGACCATAATAGCATATCTTATTACCAGATCAACAATTGATCTCAAACCAATCTCTTTTCCTTTATAACTCACACCTATAACCTCAATTATTTCTTTCTCATTCATAGTTTCTAGTTTAGGAATCGGTTTGGAGGAGCATAGACCAGTTACATCTCCAATTGCTTCTCTAGTGACCAGATGTGCCTCATCAATCCACAAAGATTCATCATGAATTATGCTCAATACCATTTTAATATACTTCTCAAATTCAAAAAAAGGAGCTTTCCTCCAAACACCCAACTTTTTCTCAACAAATACTCTATAGGAATCATGATTCTCTTTCAATTCATTTTCCCAAAGAACATTCAACTGAACTGAATACATTTCTTCAATCTCACTATAAACAAATGCATAGATATCTTCTATAGAAAACACTCTTGGAGGGATGCAAGTGAATGCACCAACAGATTGTTCTAACACATCCATCATATATCTCTTCAACCTAGCTTTATCCACACAATTCATAGTCTTTTAATTAGCCATCAGTAAAAGTGAAAAATTGTGCAAGAAAGAATACCTCTAAAAATGTTAACCTAGAAGTGTATAAACATCTTGTTTTCATAGCACACTTTGAATTCATCTGTTATCTTCTTCAAATTATTAAACTATGAATTCCCTTCTAAACTTCCTTTGCGCGCTTCTCTGAAAATACATAAGCCTTTAATTTTATTTGAGCTTATTCCTTTCATTCCGAATGATTTTGAAATAAATGTTTCAACATGCAAGTATATTTCCTCGAAAACTATGTATGCCACCATTCTTTAAAATTTTGCAAACCTCATTCACACATGCGACTAATAAAATAACTTAATCTTCTTACCACAATAAATATCATTTTGTCATGATGTGAAACAAATACCAATGAGGCAGTTTATTAATTTTTTGATGATTGCTCCCCCTTAGCCACTGGTTATGCTTAGATATTGACAAGATTATCTATGGAGGTCAGCATAGATAAGACTGATGATTCCTTTCTCTAAATCCTTTCCATTTATTTTCTTGTCTTTCCTAGATCAATGGTGTGATCATTCTTCTTTGTCGGATATATGTTCTTCTTTCTTCTGTTGTTACTACCAAGATGTTTCAGTTCTCTACACTTACAACAAGTAACATTCTTCTTCCAATTTCTCTTTTATCCAACAAGCTATCTTTATATCCATTCTTCTTGCCCTTAGAATCATTCACATTACTTTTACAGCCCTTTTCCTTTAAATGATCAAATTTCTTGTAGGAATGACCAACACCATTGAAGTATAAATACCTTTTTGCATCATGTCTTTTGACAGGAATTTTTCTAGAATTGCTTCCTCGCTCCTTTATTTTTATATCTTTGTACTGTGTCTTCTTACCAATAAATTGTTTCACTTTCAAACTCTGGCCTTTTTCAAATGCTAAACCACTCTTATCCATTTCCAGTCTTTGAGAGGTAATCAATTCATCAAGTGTTGTTGAGCTTATCTTAACTTTGTCTTCAAAACTCTTTTCCCTTTCCAAATTAGATATAGGATTTTTTCTTCTAATTAAAGCTTTGTGCATTCATCCCTCTTCTTTTGAATTTCAATTTCCTGACATTCTTCAATTTTTTTCTTCTCATCCAATTGTTCCAATAGGCTAGTGATGATTTCTTATCCTTTAGTCAATAGATCACATGCATCCATAACTGTACTTTGTAGCTTTTCAATATGCTCATTTTTTTCTATCAACTTTTCCTTCAAATCTTCCATTTCTTTTGAAAAATTTGTAGGGACTAATTCTAAAGAAAAAAATTCTCATGTTCAAATTTTGGGACCTTCCTCAAGCTGTTAAGCTTCTTGTGAGGAACCAAGATCTGATACCAATTGTTGAACATCCAAAATACTAAGAGGGGGGGGTGAATCAATATTCCACAAATTGATAATAAAATACACTTAACCATTATCACAATTTTGACTGAATCAACAAGAGAGAACATAGAAACAATTCAATGCAATCATACACATGAACACCCAAATTTTTATGTGGAAATACCAAAATGGGAAAAACCATGATGAGGGTTAACTCACAATATATTATCCAAATACAAAATATTATGGAGCTCACTATTAGGACTTTCTATCCTTAAAAGGATCACAACCTGAGTACAAAAGATGGCTCACTGCCAAGATACAATGATAGTGACTCACTACCAAAATAATGAACTGATGAAATACACCTTCAATGTGTAGGGTTTAGCTCCACTAATATTAGAATATAATTACGACATCACTCAATAGTTTTGTACTACTGATAAATCATTTAGGCTATGATCTTCTCCTTTGTTCACTTGCTTGCACATAAACATACACCCACACATCTACTTTTTTTTCCTGCTTCTATCTTATATATATACATGTATATCTTGTCCATCAATTAGGTAAGCCTAATTGAATGAACACAAAATTATAAAAACCTTTCTTCATTGACACCATATAAGATTTGAACATTTTATCATTGTAGTGCATTATGCCAAGTCGGCTATTAGTCTTCATAATATATTGCATTCACTGAGTCAACCAAGACTAAACCACAATTATCCAAACTAGCAAATAATCTTCAAAGGAAACACCTTCCGGATCTGAGAACACATTAATTTCCCATGATACTACTAGTCAAGAGGCTATCAGGAAAACCACATTATAAGAATGTTCACTGTAGTAGAATGTGGAGTCTCCCACACAGTAAACCTCACACATAAAAATAGTAGGATATAGAGTTAAATTCTATTTGAGATAAATTTATGCTTGAAGAAAATTATGTCTCAAGATCTAAAAACTAGTAGGTTGAATGAGTCAATAAAACATGGTTAAGAGATTAGAGTCATATCAGATCTTGCGGTGAGTTTTGGACTCAAATACCAACACACTGATGTATCGCAAAGGATTATTACCAGCAAAGAACAACTTTTGGTAAACCAAGAAAAATTCCCTTATAGTTATCATCATGGAACAAACAGGCCCTTAAGTGGCGATAAAAATTCAAAAAATAAGAGTTAGGCAACTTGAACTAAAAATTTGAATAAGTTATCTATATTATTTAAAAAATATGTAAGAATAGAATCTATAGAAAATTGAATGTACTTTCTAAACTACTAGGTTTATTTTTTTTTTAAATCTATTTGGTGAAATTTTGAAATTTCAATGTAGTAGTACTTAAATTTCAGGGAAAAAATAAGAAGTAGGTGTCTGCCTGATTAACCTAACCACAATAAAATGATAATATTTTTTTATATGATTTTAGTTATAAGTAGAGGACTCATGTCCCGATGTGATGCATATTTTTTTGTAATTTTTTCCAAGTAAATAATTAATTATGAATTTTTTATTCCAAATTTTTTAAAATATTAAAACTCATATATTTGACCACCTTAACTTGGTCAAAACTTGATGAAATTAATTTTTTTAATCCTATAGTATGCAAAGAATATAATGTGACACATGTTTCGGATTCAAAGAATTTGATACTGTTTGAAATCTATAGATGTTTTTCAATTACCCTATCGACCGGGACTTTAGTCGTAATTCAAATAGAAAATGAATAATAATTTATTAAGTTCAAAGTAAAGAATAATTTAGATTGGTGGAAGACTAAGAATCTCCTTTAAAACCCCTTTTCATTTCATCAGTTTTGGGTTAAAAAGTCGTCAACCACATGTGCCATCATATCACTTACATATCGCCACTGTTTTGCCCATCATGATCCTGCACATACCCATCAATGATAACATAGTAACAACTAACACACCAATCCACACTTCATGCTCATGTTGCAAATATTCCAACACTACAATCTCAAAATTCTAGAACATGTGCTCCAATCTCTATTTTTCATTATAGTTCTTAGTAAGAGTAGTGAACTAAGGATCCTTTTCTCTTATCTCCCTTTACAAATTTTCAAATGAAATCCAATTTTCCTTTCTATAATTCTTTCTTTGAAAATAAAAAAATGTTCCTAATGACATCTTCAGGGAAATAAAAATTATGAATGAATTTTGAGCTTCTATTCCTCACCTTCAACCATGCCATAAATCCTTTAGGGTCATGGTTACTTTCTCCTACTCTTCTCATGTTCAATGGCTTAAGAATATCATTTATTTTATGCCAACCTCCATTAATCATTACAAAATCTAAGAAAAAAGTATATGAAGGGGAGAATGTTCCCTTTCCCCGATCTTTTAGGTGGTTGTTTTCAACATCACCTACTTACCACATCACTTCCAAAAATCTAATCCTTTCAGGTACATACTTGGTTAGCTTGTGAGGTGAGAAAGTTGTACCATAAACTCTCAAAATTGTGTAAGTGGGATAAGGGATTACATCTCCCCAATTGTGATCAACCCCTAATTTTTTCCTCCTTTCTTTGGGTCTCAAGAAATCATGCAAGATAGTTGGAATCTTTGGCATGTTCACAACTAGAACCCTCCTTAATTTGGAGGCAAATAGATAATTAAAAATCACATAATCAAACTTCATATCATCCTTGTCTAGGACAGTGGTCCAACATTGGATAGGAAGTTCCAAATTACCTTCCCTTCTTTCCAATGACATGTATCTAAGTGAAAGTATGTAGCAGCTTCATGTATGTGATGGCTAGATACCAACTATTGGGAGAATGATGATGATGGGCTTGGTTGGTGGAAATAGTATTTCTTGATAGACTATAATGGTATACACTATTAGATTGACAAGTTCCTTCAAAGTCATACTAGCATGATCTTATGGTTCAAAAAAGTTATATGTATGTTAAAGAGAAATGCTAGCTTTGATCCCTACAACTCATTGGATTATCTTTTAGAATGAGTGTGATTTGTTGGATCCTCATGGTAACATGTGTGAGATAAGAGGGATTCACTGCACACAAGTCTCTTTGTTCTCAAGAGGTAACTAGGTAAAAAACTGCCCTTATTCACCTTAGCATAAAGAGATCAAATAAGTGGTAACAAAATGTGAAAAAGTTATATTTCAAAGATGACTATTTCAAATCCCGAGAGAGTGAAACTTCTAGATCTTTGCTTCAGATACAAGAGCTCTCGACCAAAGGACAAAAGCATAGATTTAGGATGTTAGAACGACGTGTTATCATCGAAATGGAAAACTAGCATCGTAAGCAACAATTTCCTTAGGAGCTTGAATGGGAAGAACATGGTTCCACTTCTTAACTCGGACCTAAGGTCTAATGAAAAAAATGATCATAGAGGGAACAAAGACTTTAAGAAAAGAACAAGGAGATCTTAGAGAAAAATTACCTTCAATCAAATGTTAGAGTCTTCATTCCAACTTCTGCTTTACAATCTACACACAAAATAATGAGGGGAAAAGGTTGGGGCTGTATAGGGGTCTATCTTAGTTAGACCCTTGTTTTAGTGTTCCCACCTCAATGGAAAACCAAGTTAGAAAGGACTGTAAATGAAAAGGACAAAGATTGTGGTGAAAGAAAAATCTGCTCTAGGAGAGGAACTCACACCATGAAGTAGTAAATGAACAAGTATATTGAAAAGAGTAAGGAATAGAGAGCATTACCCACAGGCCTAGACCCTCTCCAGAGCACATGAATGCACCATTGAATTCTTTCTTGGGTGTTGTAATTGCTGCAAGGACCTCAGTCTAACATGGCTTGGCTTGTGAAAGTGCTACTATTAAGAATGAAGAGAACTTGATTGAAGATGACTCGAACCCCCAAATGAGAGAAAAAGAGGGATTTTTCATGCATGCAATGGGGAAAAGAACTATTACATCTAAATTTTGACTATTAGGACATGTGTCAAGAGAGTCAAGATTCTAGATTCCCCATTTCAAACTCAAAAAACTTCTAGGATGATAGTGCACTATGTAGACATTTGTGCGCTGCATAGGCATCCAAGGTGTGGGTTTTTAAGAAACATGTCATTAGGCTCCTATTCTCTGCCACTAGTCCACATGGGGTCAGAATTGCAAAATTCCAAGCCATGGTATTTTTTTCATTAATGCTCTAAGGTGTCATAAATGCGAGGAAAAAGTGCAAAAATGTGGAATTGGCCCTAGGTACAATTCTAGGACATTACACTTTTCCCCCAATTTAGTGGGTTTGATTTTGAGAAAAATCACCCACACTAAAGTAGAGAAGAAAAATTTCACCCAAATTTGAATTTTACGGATTTTTGTGCCATGAAAAAAAACAAGACCTTAGAGGCTACCAAAGTTGAGCTAAATAGTACCAAAGGTGCCCCAAGCAAATGATCCCAACAAATAGTGATACATCGGTTGTGAAAAATCGCACAAAATGTTAACCTACAAAACTCAAATTTTAGGTCAATTTCAAACAATGAAAGAAGCTATCATGGTGAGAAGAATGATGAAGAAAAAATCGTTGATTTAGAAGAAAACATATGATCAATAAGTGACCATCTGCCCCCTCTTGATTTTTCCCCCAACTTGGTGGGGAAAATTTAGGAGAAACCAAGGGGCTAAAGACTCTAGGAAAAATGGGCCTCGGGGGGCCTATATATACCTAGGTGGTTCCCTAGAAGGGTCATTTTCACTATTCACTACGAGCAGATTGTTGAATTTTGTGAGAGAAAAGTTAGCAAAATGATGAGTAGGAGGGATTATGAGGTGCTTAGACTGGAGAAACTAAGAGATGATGTTGTTGAGGGTCATGAGGTGGACTAGGTGGGCCTCTAAACCAATTTTTTTGTGAATTTAAGCACTTTTTTGGTTTTTTTTTTCTTGTTGAGCTATGTAGGCATCTATTTTGGGCATTTTCATCCAAAATGTGCCCTAGAATCCAAGTTTCATGCAAGAGTCCTAATTATGGACCGATGTCTCAAGGATGTGTTTTCATCCTTGGGGTGTCAATGACAGATAGAGGTGTATGTGCAACACATAGGAATCTATGTGGTGCACATAAGCCTTAGTAGATTTTTGTGTTGCTTCCAATATGAGATTCCATGTTCTAACATAGAATTTTTTCCACTATTGTAGGAGTATCCTAAGATCCACGAGCATCTAGGTGGGCGAGCTTACTAACTAGTTCATGAGGTCACACACCTAGAGAAAGTCAGCATTTGGAATGTATTCCCCATACTAGAGATGTGGTACAATAAGAGGATGCTTACAAAATTGATGGAGTGGTGGGATGCCACATCATCTTTCTAGCTGCCGACTGGAGAGATGATGATCATACTAGAGGACATCTATCAGATCATCAAAATACCCATCTTTGGACAGTGGGTGTCTATCAACGACACCTGATCAGCACAAGAGTGGATGGAGGGAGTCATATAACACTCGAGATAGAAAGACAAAGGTGACAGAATGGGCCACATTTATATGCACTGGTATGACTAGGTGCAAACCACTAAACTGTTGTTGTGCTGGGTCATAGTCATAACCATTACATTTTGGATCATGATAGATGAGTGGGGCTCTCACTTGCACAGGGGCCTTCCACACCATTATGGAGATGGGAGAGCATAAGATAGTTTTTTCTTATGGGAATAGTATGTTAGTGCACCTATACCAAGAACTAGGCCAATACATCCATTATGAGTGTCGTAGCCTTACAACATGCACACTTTTGTAGGTCTAGGATTTTGCCCATATCATGTGCATGAGGTCAGTTGATTTTCCCCAATGATGGTCATATCACATCCTAATGGCCCACTAGTACAATATGATAGGGTAGTGGAGGCATGAAGACTTACAATTTTTGTGGTTACATTTCGACACACTTACTGCGGACCAAGTTAGATTGAAACCCCATCAATATTTAAGATGGGTAGATGATGGCAAGTACCTAAGGAACCTATAGCAGGGGAATTTTCTAGTAGGTCGCCATTATCACATCATTATATACCATACCACTAGAGTTGGGTCATGTGATAGCATGGAAATGTATAGATGATTCATCTAGACGTGCCCACATATTCTAGGGCTTATAGGAGTGTAGCTAGACCTAGGGATCACCCTAACCTGACCATCACCGATTTTGTCACTTTAGATGATGGTGATCCAAACTAGGATCTACCATTAGAAGATAATGTCATGGTTGTCATAGATTTTAGAGGGTGGTGAGATAGGCATCATCCTCATCTAGTATTCAGTGTGGATTCTATTGGAGGGGCTCTAGGTCTATAGGGGGACATGTCATCTCCACCTCCATAGGGAAGATTGAGAATGTGATAATAGGCCATCAAAGAGGAGAGATCACAGGAGGTGGAGGTGGCGACACAAAGGTTAAGTTGATGGAGTAGGTCAACCCCTCCACCGGCTACTCCCATCTCATTGATGCCACCAACTTCTACTATTATTATGGTGGTGGCCCTATAGGCACCAAGAGTGGCTATTGATGCCAACAGTGCAGGACCTAATATCGTTCCTCACCCTGACCCCACATGGTAGCTAGGTGAGCTAGGTATATTGAGCATGTTATTTATATTTTTGTATTATTTATTTTTTTATTTTTGTTAATGATTATACACATATATTCCATGTGATACTAATTTATCTCTTTCCTTTTGTGGTTGTAGAGGATGCAAAACATGGACTAGGCTTATGACTCAGTGCATATCAGAGGTGGCCCTTGATGTTCCTATTCATGGGATGGTTCTTGAGGCTTACCGAACATTTTCTATGGGGTGTCATATCTACACTTTTGAGCCAGTACCACATCTAAGGACCACATATTAGAAGCATGGAGTGCATATTGTCTAGCTTACTATAGAGTTGGCCACCATTCGAGGGTAGTTTGACCAGTTGTCGGGGGAGTTGCGGATGATTCTTGCAGAGTGAGACACAACCATGATGAGGGTTGAAATTTTTGAGTAGGCCTGTGATGCCCTTGAGAGCCACCTTGATAACCTCGATAGGCAACTGACAATTGTGATCCTAATAGAACTCCAGTAGGTGCATCAAGAGCTGACATAGGCATGATTCATGATATGCTCCTTGCAAGGAGATATCAAGGGAATGTGAATAGCTCTCTCCATACCACTCTCACATTGATCCCTATCCATGACCACCATGCAACCTCCTCCTAGGCCACAGTAGCAATAGCAAGAGCTAGAGGGCTCCAAGAGCCACATGTCACAACCATAGGGGCTCTATATTTTGTACATAAGTTTTGTAGTGACATATGTATATATATATATATATATATATATATATATATATATATATTGTTGATCATTTTTATAAACATATATTCAGTAGCAACTCATTTTTTATAATAGTGGTAGCCCGATACATGTACATGACATTTGATACATATAAATATACACTAGTTTTGTCATCATGGATTTGTGTATTTTGATGTGTATGCTTCTTTAATTTCATGTATTTTGATGTGATGGATGTTATATGCTTATATGGTGGTATGTTTATATTAGATGAAAATATGATTTATTGAACACACATGGTTGTATGTTAATTAAATGCAATGATGATCTAATTGAGCCTTGAAATATGTAATGTGATGTATGTATACATAGAATAGTAACACACAAACACATGGTCACACCATAACAAAAAAAAAATCATAATTTGTTAATGAATAATGTCAACACTTGTAATGGTACTACTCGTAAAGGGTGAACATTGTATGTGTGAAGCGTTGGACACTATGCATAGTATTGATGGAGATGAATCACATTAATAGGATCTTTTAAAGGATTTCCATCCATAGAAGATAATCTATAGGCACCTAAACCATACACAAAGACAAAAATTAAGGTCATAACTAGTTAGGACTAAATTTCTCTCTTTGATCGGGTGACACATTTACATTTCTTTGATTCTCATAGAGAACCAGATCTCCCAACTTAAAGGTCCTAGGAAGCACATTTTGATTATACTCTCTAGATAATCATAATAGATAACCTCTAAGATGGTCAAGGGCCTGCAATCGGCACCCATAAAGCATCTCTAGCTGATGCAAATGATTTGCTTGATAAGTTTCATCATCAATTAACCCTTTAATGGAAACCCAAAAAGATGAAATTTCTAACTCTAAAGGCAAGATAGCTTTGGCATCATATACGAGGTTGAAAGGCATTGTTCCTATCGGCATAAAAATGCTCATGCAATAGGCCCATAAAGAATATTTTAATTGAACATGACAATCCTTACTGCACTTATTAATTGTTTTACAAAGAATGAGCTCAAGGTTCTTATTAGACACTTTTTCTTGACCATTAGATTGTTGATAGTACTGTGTAGAAAATCTATGTTGAATGTGGAATTTCTCCAAGAACTTCTTTACTTCATTTTATCTATAATGGCATACCATTGTCAAAAACAAGTGTAGCAAGGAATCCAAAACAAGAAATAATATTGTTGAGAAGAAAACTATAGATAGCTTCAGTGTCTGTTGATCAAAGTGGAATGGCTTCAACCCAATTCATGAAATAATTTGTGGCACTAATGATAAAGGTGTATCCTTTAGAATAAGGAGGTGATATTTTTCCAATAATATCCAATCCCCACTTTGTGAATGTCGAAGGGGAGGTCTAATTTTGTAATTCTTGTGTGGGTGCATGAATAAGATGACTATGTTGTTGACATTGCGGGAATTTCCTAATGAAATCAAAAGAATCTTGTTCCATTGTTTGCCAAAAATAGCCTATAAGTTTCAATTTTCTCACCAGGGATCTACCATCAAAATTTCCTCCCCCACATCCTAAATGGTCTTCCTTAAGGGCAAGGGGTGTCTCTGCTTTAGTGATACATCTGAGAAGCATGCCATTATAGGATTTTTGATAAAGAACATCATATATAATAACACTAAATACTAAAATATTTTGTATGAGAGTGTGATCATTCTTTGTTGCATCATCAAGAAAGTTTCCAGTCTCTAGGTAGTTATAGATATTAGAGAACCATTCTCTCGTGTCTACATGAGAACACACAAGGATATCAGGTTCAGGTTGATCAAAAACTACTGGGGTTCATAGGACTTGAACCACATTGTGGTACTCTTTCTTATCTTCATCTGATGGTACTAGGGAAGAAATGCTTTCCATGACATCTGCATGTCTATTCTCCCTTCTAGGGATACTATCTATTGTGAAAAAAGAGAACTGATTAAGCAAGTACAAAGCAAGGTCCTAGTATCAAGACAACTTACTTTGTTTAGCTTGATAGGTTCCTATAATCTGATTCATAATAAGTTTAGAACCACCTATTATGTGGAGATGTTTGATTCTCAGTGCAATCGTGGCACGTAAGACAACAATGAGAGCTTTGTATTCAATGATGTTGTTGGTGCAAGAAAAATCCAATCAAAAGGATAGATGGACTGGTTTACCTTTAGGGGATATTAAAATCATACTTGCTTTGAAACCAATCTGACACCTTGACCCATCAAAATAAATCTTCTATTCAAGGTCATAGTTAATCATAAAAAAATTCTCATCAAGAAACAAATCTAACCTTGTCAAAAAGTGATATGAGGGAGTGTATTCCAGTTGATCGGCAACTGCTTGACCCTTTATTGACTTTTGAGTAATGAACTTTATATCAAACTCAAAAAGCAACATAACCCATTTTGCTAACCTCCTAGCAAGTTCGACACTAGAGAACAAATGATTTAAAAGTTAAGTCTTCACAATAACATGTGTTTCAACATGGAGAAGATAGTGCCTTAACTTCTATGTAGCAAGGACAAGAGCAAAACATTATTTCTCCATGGAGGAATAATGGGTTTCATAATCAACTAGGATGTGAATAACATAGTAGAACACTCTCTGTAGAGCACACTTTTTTCAAGGAAACTGAAAGATCTTTCTGTTGTGATTGTCTTTGAATCATCCAAGGGGAATATGACCTGTTTCTATGGAATATTTTTAGTTATTGGGTTTTAGGTGGTGGAAGGATCTATATAAACTGATCATCTAACTCTCTGAGAAAGGGCTCAAAAATCATAGAGAAAGAGACTAAAAATAATCTAAGCCTTTGTATTATGTTTTGATTATTTTATTAAGACTTATAGACTGTGTGAATTGTTTGACCTCTCTATTTATTAGTTAATATAAGAAATTATACTGTTCTAGTTGTTGTATTGAGTAGTTTATCTACATGAATTTAATAATTTCAACTAAAATTTTATGTTCAAATCATGTCTCAAACTCTTCTTGTCTAGTAAACGAGTAAAAAAGTTATACTATGTTATTTGATTTACTTCTTAGGATTTTCATCTATGTTTTCTATTATTTTTGGACATGTAGATTGATGAATGGGCCCTCAAATCTCATCTGAAAGGAAGGTTTCCTATACCTATACACTTAAATCTTGGTGCATCGCCTTAGTGTTAGATTTTATTCTTTTATATCTGCTTCATTTTCCCATTCTCAACCCCAATTACACAAAGAGCTGGCTTCTTTAAAATCTAGAGGTTACTCAGTTTAGTGCAATTGGACCCCCATTAACTGAGTTGCCCATAAGGTGGTTTTCCTAGTAATTTTAGGCATCAATAGTTCTTTTCCTGGCATGCTCGGTGGGACTATGTTTGAATGTATCTAAGTTTAATGTGGGTGTATGAGCAATAGACCTATTGCCAAATCCCAAACAGTGAATAATCATAGCTTGCTAGTACCACCGGTGGTAACAATACAAGAAATATCTTGTCAAGAAAATGTTTTGACCCCTCCATCAACCCCATTGCCTATGGCTAACATAAATTATGTAGCTTGGGATGCTACAAGTCCTCTTATAACACTAGTAGCACCAACTATATGGGCTCATATCCCAATGTCTTTCCTAATTTTTTTACCAAAGTTCCCTAAGGAAGGCTCAAAAACACCATCCCACCATCTACAAGATGTGTGAGATGTGTGCTTGGTAGATGGTTTCATTGGTGAAAATGTAGCACTGAAGCTAGTTACAACCTCTTTCAAAGGAAAAGCACTACATTGGTACCGCACTTTGGGAGCCAATACTATCGACACCTAGGATCAACTCGAAGATCCTTTTTATGAGCAATTTTCAAATAATGGAGATTGGTCCTTTGTATTCTAGTAGTTGGTGACCATTAACATGCCCCCTCAAGAGGTGATGACCAAATTCAATGCTAGGTTCCACACAACTTGGAAAAGGATCCAGACCATGATCTGTCCACCTCCTAATTTGGCATTCATGTTCTACCTAAAATCTATCAATGCCAACATCTCAATGATGATTTAGTCTCTTGGTTGGAATACCTTGTTGGATGCATACAACATTCTTGTTATAGAAGAGGATAATTTGATTAATTATATAATGTTACCACCTAGGCTCATAATGCCTATATTTGTAGAATTATTAGCTCTCACCCTAGAGATAGCTTCAACCAGTGCACCTACTCCTCCCCAATCTGTGTATACATATTTGAGTACACCAAAAAGTGTTTCTTTTACATCCAAATCTTCAACAGCTTATATTAGTGACATCAAGGAGTTGTTGTGATCCTTCTCAAATGAAATAATGAGTATCAAGCAACAAGATTCCATGCCCCCAAAGCCAACATACCAGAATTACCAAGGCAGAAGACCTTCTTACTCATGGAACAATGTATTCTGGGTGTTTCACCAGACTTAGGAGGGTATGAGTATGTCTCTTCTCAAATGGAAAGCGTTGTACTTATCACTCAAATGCAAGGAATGTATTTGGAATGAGAAGTGGATATAGTTCCCAACCATGCATTGTTCTCATGGATGGAAGGAGAAGAAGTGGCACTTGCAAATGATTTTTCTACATCAAAGGACCTACAAGTCCAATCAAACTAAAACACTCACTCAAAGAGGAAATTCACAGGCGAACCAGTCACTCAAGAGACCAAAATCATTCTTGACCAAGCCCCTATCACCTCTATAGCTATTCAAAAATCTCATCCATGTAAGGATATTTTTATAAAAAATTCTAAGGAGTAGAAGTATCTGATTTTGTCACCATTCAATGTGGTGGAATAGTTGAAGAAAGCATTTGGTAATGTATCGCTTTGGGATATCTTAGCAATTCCAGAGTAGAATTTGTTCATGCAGAAGGCCCTTCTAGAAGATGCAAGCATAGGACCAACAAAGCAACCATCCAAGGAAAAATTCATTGATCCATCACCTCAGGCCAAAGTGCTCACGAACAATGGAGAGGGTACCTCACCTAAAGGCATAGGTAAGCCAAAAGAAAAACCATTTTTTCCTAACTCTCATTGTGGGTAAAAAAATATTATATAATTTTATGATTGATGCTAATCCTAGCACCACAATCATGCCCAAGAAAATAGCTGAAGCCTTAGGATTGAGCTATGATCCTTTAAAAAATGGTGTTATGTAACTCGATGGTGTATACACCTAAAATTGGTCTGGAGCATTCGATTAATTAAATACAATTTATTTGATTAATTATCCAAAATTCCTCTACTATTGAATAAATAAAAATATTTATTTATATAGTTCACATTCACTTTCACATTTAAATTCTTCCAATCTCATCCTAATAAAATAAACAAAATTAAATACTTTGTTTGATTTAATTATCAAATCCCTATTTTATTCTATCACATCGATCTCAAATTAATTAAATAAAGATCAAACGCTTTATTAATTAATTTCCATTTTCTTTTGTTTAATTTAATAAACAACTTCTATAGTTCATTTTATCAAATTATTTATTCCTCTTTTGCTAATTTAAATAAATCAAAATATTTGAATAAAGGCATAAGGAATATTCTATCTATATTTCCTCAAAAATTAATTAGATATCCTATGTCTAATTTATGTCTAAAATATGTCAAAATAAATCCTTTGAAACTTCACGAGAAGTTTTGGAGACAAGTTGGAGACAAATTCCAAATTATTCTCTCAATCCTCCTCCATCAATCTTTCCTCTTCTCTTGCCTGGTGTTTTCATGGGTAGAGACAATCTCCAAAATTCTCTAAATCTCCTCCATATTTCACCATTCAATCCTCCAGATTGAATCCAAGCCTCTCAATGCCATCCCTATGCATTTATATATCCAAGAATTCTATAAATAAAGCCTCATTGAACCAAGAAAAGGAGCCCAAGTTATCAATTTTACTCTGCAGAATTTTCTCAAGCATCCAAGCATCCAGCATCAAATTTTCATATCATGGCTACCTCCTATAACTGCATTTGTCAATTCATATTGCATTAGTTTCTTTTGATCATATTCATATTATCAACATCCTTCTCATTCTCTAAATTGTCATTTTAACAATCATAGTGCTCACACGATCTGAGAGCCACAGTGATTTAATAAATCTTTGGAGGTAGAGAGCAGTATGATGCTTTCAATAGATTATTGTTTTGAATTAGTTCAATTAACTTTGTCTTTGATATAATGTCATATTAAGAAGTGTTTTTATTCTTTACACCTTATTCACACTTACAATTTGGCGCCCACTGTGGGGCATTGACCCCAATTTTTTATCAATTTTTCTAAAAAGTGTCGTGTAGGTTTCAACGTGTTCTATTTTTGTGCTTTTGTCAAATACTATAGCACTTCTGTGGAAAAATACAGTTCTTCCATGGATTGTTTCAGCACTTTCGCGTTACTACAACGCATCCATAAAAAAATCCAGTGCTTTCAATTCTAGTGCTTCCATAACCTGTTGCAGCACATCGGTGATTTAGCGCTTATGTGGAAAACTTCGGTGCTTCGGTGTCCTATTTCAGTGTTTTCAAGTTATAGCACATCAGTTAAAAGTTATAGCACTTCAGTGGACTATTCTAGCACTTTTGTAAAATCAGTCTAGATCCAATGCGACTGCGGCTAGATTTTAATTTTTTTTCATAGTTGGACTAAAAATTATCAATCTTAGGATAATCACTTCCGGTTTCTAAAAATTATCAATCCTAGGGTAGTCACTTCTTGGTTTCTAAAATGTATCAATCCTAGGGTAGCTACTTTTTGTTTTCTTAGAAGAAAATTTATCAATCCTAGGATAGTCATCACATTTTTACAGTATAAGTTAAAAAGAACAACATGATTTCTGTGAATCAACACCTTCACATAGATTAAATTTTTTTCTCTTTGGGCTTAAAATAGAACAACTTATATGTTTTGCTTGTGGTGATTAGGCTTATGGTCTTCCCTTAACTGGGCGATCAAAGGGCCAGATTCACTTTTTACTTCATGCTATTTACGCTTTGTTAAAATCCTTTAGAAGGCCCACCATAGTGGGAAAAAGTACTCACCCTATAGGAACGACCTAAGTGGGAACACCTAAAGCCAAGGATTCCAACCCACTATAATAAAAATCCAAGTTGTTCATGAGAGTCCAACTTGACAGTAGTGAGCAAGATAACCATCCCCAAAATATTTGTTCTAAAGATTTGGAGGTCTCCTGACGAAGTTTATCATTTGCCGCACCGCACGAAAGCCCTATCTACGAACCATAGAGTAGTATCTTGTCGAGTCAGTATCCATACATTTTCATACTCATGGTGCAAGGAGAGGGAAGAATTTTCCCACAAGACACTCACCATATAATTGCCAAGGACCGTTTGCTCAGAGGACGAGAAATCTAACTCTGAGTATGTGCCTGGAAACAACAAAAACAGGGGTGCCCTCTAGGGGGTGACACAGCTGTGTGCGTCAACACAATTCAAGATGTGGCCTATGAGTATAATGATGAACTATTTGTCCTTAAGTCTAAGTCTATTTGATTTGTGTACAATTTTCAAAACAACTCGTCAAAATCAATAAGGACCATTCGTGGTTCTTGAACATACACAATCTATTCAGTTTAAAACAATTATTCACAAATGCTTGTTGTGTTTTCCCAAAAAACATTAAAATTAGATTAAAGATCATCCTGAAAGCAATGAATTCAAGTTAGATCAAAACTCCATGCTTCGAAATTTGAAGTCCACCACATTTGTCAAGAGAAAAATCAAAATCACAAAACCCAAGGAACCTTTGAGTTATCGAAATAAATTAAAAAGATGGCATTTTCTATATCAAAATTGAAAACTCTTTTTACAACATAGAACATTCATCCACATATATCATGATTTTGCTAGGGGTCACACTTTAGATTATGCAGTAGAACCACTCTATTCATGAGCCTTCTTCCAAAGAAGAGCTCTCACACAGTTTCACAACCATAGTCAATGCATACGTCAGTCTTATTTTCCACAACCCACAATACAGTATGCCACAAAGCCAAATCAAATTTTACAATAAAATCCTAAAAGTCCTATTTTTAGCACTCTAGAAACCTATTTCAATGCTTCGGGTCACTGTTTTAGCGCTTCTATCAAGATAGCATTTCCATCGCCTGTTTTAGCGCTTCTGTGAAATAGCGCCTCTGTACTCTATTTTAGCGCTTTCAAAACAAAGAGTTCAAAAATCTCACCAGTCAGTTTTTCTGTCATTTATCCATAGTTTTTACCAGAACACAAGTTTCTTTTTATCAGAATCACTATCTAAAGACCGAAATCAGAAAGGTTTATACAAATTTCCAATCTTATCAACTGAAACAATATCTTTCAAATCAGAAGTGTCAAAACAAAATACACAATCGATTATTACACTGAAGTTTCATTATCAAGATACTATCATCCTTTATCATGAAACCAAGTATAGCAATAAAAATCTTAACATAGTCTTGTCAATAAGATCAGTCATCTTATTTGACTTTGTTAAAAGTTCAATTTACATTTTTCCACCATAGAAGATCAACATTTTGGAAAAAAGGGTAAAAATTTGTATGCCAATCTCCACTACGTCCCAAAAATAGAGACTCTTAGAGCAAGAACTCGAAACATCCCAAACAATGGCAGATGAAAATCCATGGAAAAATCTGAACCAAAATGATAAAAATGAAATAACTCTTGAGGATATTCAAACAGTGCAACAAGATCCCAAATTCCATAAATTTATGGAAAATATTTTAGAACAAGATATGGAGAAGTATCTTTTGATGTTGGCTGAATTAGGTGCCAAACATCCCAAGGACTTTGATGTGAATCATTTGAAGGAAGCACCTGGAACAGGAGAGATTGAAATACCACAACCCACACAAACATTAGATCCAGTTGTTGCTTTGACATCCCAAATGAAAATATTACAACAATAGATACATGATATGATGAAAGGGAATACCAAAAGATATGCGATACAGGACATTTGTCCTTATCCTTTCGATGCAACAGTTGGCCTAATACCTTTTCCAAGACATTGTGAATTCCCAAAGTATGACAAGTACAATGGAATAATGGATCCAATAGATCATATCCGTGAGTTCAAAACAATGAGCCTTGAATTTTCCAAAAAAAAAACTTAATGAGGTTATTCCCAAGAATTTTGGGAGGTGCATGTATGGAATGGTTCTCAAAACTACAACCAGGTATCAGGACTTTTGAGGAACTTGTCAACAAGTTCATCTCCCAGTATTCATTCAACATCCAACATGATGTTACAATAAAGGATCTTTACAACCTAAAAGAAAATAAAGGGGAAACATTCTTGTCTTTTCTACAAAGATGGTGACGACTGTTCGTCAGATATCCTCGATCCATTCCTGAAGAAGAAAAGATGGAGTTGTTCATTGACAACTTGATAGAGGAAATTAGTTATAGACTTGAATTACAATGTCCTCCTACATTCGAAAAAGTAATAGAAAATGGTCTTAAAATTGAGGAAGCATTAGTCAAAAGAGGAGTTATCAAACATTTCAATGATAAAAAAAATAACACAAGTAACTCCTCCAATCAATACTCAAGCAATTACAAGCCAAAATTTTATCAAAAGAATCGAAACACAACTACCAATGAAACAACAAATGATTCCCAAAATGTCAAACCGGTTTTTAACTTGACAACATCTACATCGAAGCATCAAAATAATGATCAAATTGTCAAATCGAATATCATACAAAGCAACGAGATTGTAAAAACACAGTCATATCAAAAACCATCAAATCGGTGAAGGTTCACATGTTTAGGTCAAACGATAGAATTAGCAATGAAAGAATTAGTCACTAGTGGCCTTATCACTCCATGGGAAGCCCGATTCTGGGATCCAAAATTCAAACCACCATGGTGGAATGACGTAGATTACTGCAACTTCCATAATAGAAAAGGTCACAAAACCAACGATTGTATGGAGTTGAAGCACACAATACAAGACTTGATCGACAACAATAAAGCATATGTGGAAACACCCCAAAACAATAACGATCATTCGTCCTTCAAGGACCCTTTGCCAAACTATGACAAAGGAGCATCATCATCTTCAAACAACAAAGGTAAAAACATCAATCATGTCTATGAAAAAACAATCCTTTGTTTATCTGAAGTAGAGAGTGATCATATAGTTGGTCACAACATTAGCAAACCCAAAATCAACAAGACTACCCCTTTGGATTTTCTCCCAAGCATACAAAATTCTAAGATCGTCAAGAACATCAACCAACAAATGTAATGACTAGGGGGAAATCCAAGGTGGTGTTTAAAGGAGTTGTGTCTACACATGCAGTTTTGCCTCCATCTCATTATAACATCGTTGATCAACTACAAAACATTCCTACACAAATATCGATACTAGAACTCCTTAAATTATCACCATCACATAAGGAGGTTCTAGAACAAACACTAGTAGCCACTACGGTACCAACAAATCTAAATGTTTGCTAGTTCCAAGCTATGGTGGGACATTTGACTACCCCGCATTGTCTATCATTCTTTGAACAGGATGATGTCTCACTAAACCATCCCCATAATACCGCACTCCATATCGAAGTCTTAATCCACAATCATCATGTCAAGAGAGTCTTAATAGATGGGGGAGCTGGTTTGAACATTTTCACTCTCAAGTTAATCCGTGTACTAGGGTATTCCGATGATGCTATTGATGCCCGAAGGAAAATGACTATAAAAGCATATGATGAGGAAGAAAGATTGTCTAAGGGATTAATTGTGTTACCCATTCAAGTGGGGCCAATGATGAAGCACATATCATGTCAAGTATTGGAAAAAGAGTTAACATACAATGTACTCTTAGGATGACCATGGATCCATGAAATGCAGGTTGTACCTTTGACATATCATCAATGTTTAAAACTCCCAATAAATGGATAGGAAGTGACTATATCTATTGATTATAATCATCCTCAACATTGTGACACAGTTAGAATCTCACAAGATACCTTGGTGCCTCACAACAGGGAAGCATCCAGTTCAATATCATCCAACAAAGAAAAATGTCCAAATATCACCACCAAGTGGGTAGAGAAAATGGGTAAAGAAAAAGAAACAAGTCCTGTTGAAACTCAATCAACAGATAATCTGGATCAGCAAACTTCTTTATCAGAAAAAATTCAAGAGCAATTCCAAATAACTAACAAGGGAATGGGGAAATATTCTATGGAGAAATCGCTTAACCTTTCATAGTTAATGCCATCTCCTAAGACATATGGTCAACCATATATGATAAAACCTCAAACATCATTACTAGCCACAGTTCTTGAAGAAAGGTTTATCAAAATCGGCACCATAGGGTACGAATCAGACAATAAAGCAATCCTGGATTGGCTATACAAAGACAAAGAACCATCGACATCAAATAGCAGTATCAAGAATTTCAACATCAATAGAAACAAATATGGAAAAGGAAAAGCTATCCTAGAAAAAATGGGTTACGAGGGACATGGACCTGTTGGTTTAAGAAAGAAAGGAATAATTGAGCCTATTCAACCCCTCACTCTCTAATCAAAAGAGAAAACAGGATTGGGATATTCTGAAGACAAAAAGGAGATGACAAGGAAGGCTGTAGAAAGAATCCTTCAACTTAGAGATAGCTCTGAAATGGATTCAAATGAATATGAGTGGGATCTGTGCTCTGATATATCTTACATCGATATTCAAATTGATGTAATACAAAAATATGTACCTACGCATGAGGAGGGACAAGGCTCTGGGTCTAGACCATTCATAGCCGGATCACTAAATATCGATGAATAAAGTGGGGATGAACATACCTCGAGTGAACTAGATGATCTTGAATAAAGTACCATCATTGACCTCTATATTCCAATAAACAACTATGATGAAATGGCCGTCCAAAACCTTGCATCCATGAACCTAAATGAATCCGATGACCTGATGCTATTAATCCATCCTGAACTAATTGGCTGGGAACCTATCGAATATCTAACTGTGCCAAGATTTACAAACGATAATGCCATCATAAATTTCCTATGTCATAGAGAACCTGGTACAAGTTCTATCTATAATACTCATAACAACATGACTCAACAGGAGGGTGTCAAATATTTCAGTTGCAAAAGTAAAAACATGGAAAATAGATCTAATGGTGAAAACCATTCTATGACAACATTAGATCTAAAAGATAAAATAAAGAACGTATCTAATGGTGAAAACCTCTCTGAGGCACTGAAGGATGGAAGAATTGACACTCTTCCAGAACATTATCATGAGCGGTCATTAGTTCTGGTAGAACCAACATAGTTTGTGAACATCGACACTGAAGAAAAGGCAAAAATCCTACATCTAGCAACATCCATGACAGATCAAGAGAGACCGAAATTCATCAATTTCTTTATAGAAAGAAGCATCAACTTCACTTGGTCATATTGCGATATGCTAGGCTTAGACCGAAATATACTCATGCATCATTTGTCTTTACCAGCAGGAATCAAGTCGGTCAAACAAAAATTGAGAAAAATGCATCCCCATATTGCATTAATGGTAAAGGTAGAGCTAAATAAATTATTGGATACTAGAATCATAAGGTCTATAGAATATGCCAAGTGGATATCAAACATTTTACCTATTTCAAAATCGAACAATAGCATTAGGATATGCACGTATTTTAGGGACTTAAATAAAGCATGCCCGAAGGATGATTTTCTGCTACCAAATATCGACATGATTGTGGACTTGACGGTAGGGAATGCCATGTTGTCAATCATGGATGGTTTATCTGGGTACAATCAAATAAAAATAGCTCCTGAAGATCAGGAAAAGACGACTTTTACATGTCCATGGGGACCTTTTTGCTGGAACGTCATGCCATTTGGTCTAAAAAATGTAGGAGCCACCTATCAAAGAGCAATGACAACAATCTTCCATGATATCATGCACACTTTCATGGAAGATCATGTGGACGAAATTTTGGAAAAATCTTGTACAAGGGATGAACATCTGCATATCCTCAACAAAATATTCACATGGCTAGAGAAATTCAATGTCAGGTTAAACCCCAAGAAGTGTGTCTTCGAGGTCACATCAGCGAAACTGTTAGGGTACATTGTCTCAGAAAAAGGCATTGAAGGGGATCCAATGAAAGTAAAAGCTATAATGGAGATGCCACCTCCTAAGAATATTAGTCAACTCAGATCGCTACAGGGAAGGCTCCAATCGATCATAAGATTTATCTCCCAGCTGGCAGACAAGAGTCATCCTTTTAATCACCTTTTGCATAATTTTTTTTTTAAGTGGGATGAGGGGTGTGAAACAACATTCAATCAAATAAAACAGTATCTAATGTCACCACCCATTCTCATGCCCCAACAAAAGGAAGACCTTTGATATTGTACATTACCATGACAAATATCTCTTTGGGGGCACTATTAGTGCAAGAGGATTATGAAGGAAAAGAACATGTCATCTACTATATCAGTAGAATACTAAATGGTTATGAAATTAATTACACTCTCATAGAGAAATCTTGCTTGGTGGTGGTGTTTGCTACTCAACAGCTGAGACATTATATGCTAACTCATACAATCAGGTTAAAAGAAAAGATCGATCCTTTAAAATATCTACTCAGTAAAGTTGCCTTAACAGGTAGACTAGCCAAGTGGGTCATGCTATTAAGTGAATTTTACATTCAATATGTAGAGAGAAAAGCCATCAAGGGACAAGAAATCACTGAACAATTAGCTGAAGCTCCCCTACCAGATGATCGACCAATGACAATGGAGTTTCTGAATGCGGACATTCTGACAGTAACACCATAACAATGGGTATTATATTTTGATGGATCATACACACAACACGGATCTGGAGTGGGGATTTTGTTCATATCTCCCCAAGGAAACACCATTCCAAAATCATATAGACTAATGTTTCAATGTACAAATAATGTGGCTGAATATGAAGCATTGATCATTGGGGTCAAAATAACAATTCAATGGAAGATCACGGACTTGCAGGTATAAGGGGACTCTCAACTAGTCATTTATCAAGTGAATGACAAGTATCAAACAAAAGATACAAATTTGATGCCCTACAAGCCACAAATAGATGATCTGAAATAGTTCTTTGTAAGTATCAAGTTTGATCAAATTCCAAGGGTGGAGAACAAAGCTACAGACGCTATGGCCACAATTGCTTCACTATTACAATTGCCTTAGAAATGAGGTTGTTATGAGTTTATGGTGCAACAAGTACCATGTCCTTCTCACAATAATTCAGAATCCAATATCATATGCCATCTAGAGACCAATGAAACCTCCATCTAGGAAAATACCTATGCATACCTGAAAGACGATATCCTTCCTCTTGATCTTTCCAGGAACCAAAAATGAAATTTTATCCGCCAGTCCACACGACATACATTAATCGATGATATCCTATATCATTGAGGTCTTGATGGTACCTTACTCCGATGTCTAGAACCTGACGAATCTGGAATGGCCCTATGAGAGGTTCACGAGGGTATTTTTGCCACTCATTCGAGTGGGATAACTCTAGCCAATAAAATCCTCCCTTTGGGATCTTATTGGCCATGCATGGAGAAAGAATCCTATCAGTTTGTTAAGAAATGCCAAAAGTGTCATATTCACAATAGCCTAATTCATGCATCGGCACAAGAACTACATCCCTTCACATCAACATGGCCTTTTTTTCAATGGGGCCTAGATCTGGTAGGAAAAATAAATCGATCTTCATCCAATGGACACAAGTTCATTATCATAGCTACATAATATTTCACAAAATGGATAGAAGCTATGCCTCTTACAACAATAACTGGGAAACAAATTTCCTCTTTCATCTTGAATTACATAATATGTCGGTATGCTATTCCTCAATCCATTATCACTAATAATGGATAGCATTTCAAGAATCAAGATGTCCAAGAACTATGTGA